>CAKLIZ010004833.1:0-12786 GCA_922035795.1 Oreochromis mossambicus | reverse complement strand
GTGCTTGCTCATAGGGGGTCATATGATTGTTGGGGTTTTCTCTGTATGTATTATTGTAGGGTCTACTGTACAAATCACAACTGTTGTTGTGATTTGGCGCTATATAAATAAATTGAATTGAATTGAATCCTCAGTTACTTTGAGACAAAGACATCTGCTGTGATGCTCACACCTCTGATGAAGTCTCACAGTATCACTACTGATAAATGTTTAGAATTATAATATTTCTGACTGTCTGAGGCAAAATGGAATCGAATCAAATTGATTATAGAAATCAGTGACGATGCCCAGGTGGACTTTCCAAATCACGGAAAAACAGTATCCCACATTCCTGATTTTTAGTTCACGAACACTTCTTATAATTAAATATTTGAGATGTTATACAGTAAAGTTACAGTGGGACACAAATAATATCAGGCTGATTCTCTGTCCCTGTGTCCCAAACAGTATCCCACAGCTGTTTATGTTTTTAAACCCATTTTGCACAGAGAGGTATTTCTTTGAAAAATGTATTGATAGCAATGTTGAATATTATTACACAGTAAAAAAAAAGTTTACTGTTTGAAAGTTTGAAAACAAAATATGGGTGTTTGTGGTTGGGGGATGTGACTGTGCAATAGGCAAGCCGGGATTAAGTCGTTAGAAACAGAGTTTAATTTATATGTGGACTAAATCAATAAATAAGACGTTTTACTTGTTTTATGCGACAGGGAGTAGTAACCTCTTTCTGATCTATCTTTACACAGCAGGAGTCATGTGACTGCACTAAAAATTAATGCATAAAAACCTTTATTTAATTAAATTCATCTGAAGCGTTCATTTTTTTCAACGAGGTCACATTTTACTTTTGATTTGAACTCGCCTCATGAACGTGTGTAAATACGTAAACTCACCGCTGTTTACCGTCAGTCCTGTCCCCACAAGGACCAAAACTGCGATCACGAACATTTTAATCTAAATCAAGTCATCTAATCCGTAATAAACTCGGATTTATTCCTCTCTGTTGGACCGAATATTACTTCATGTCTGCTCCTCGGAGGTTCCTGGTTTTCCAGCTGAATGATGCATTCAGGCGCCGCGCGTAAACTACAGACCATTCAGAAATGTTCATTATTCACAGATGAGTGAGAAACTAAAAGCTAATAGAAGAAAAACGCAGGTGATTCTACATATGTAAAAAAGAAAGTTCATTAACACCTGTGTTTGCGTGTGAGTGGGAGCCCCCCCCACACACACACACACACACTCACTTACCACGGCTTTGCATTAATGATAGAATAAATATAAACAGAAATCAACATAAAAAAAATCTAATTACACATAACAGACATATGAAATATCACATGGTTACTAATAACCACATAAAATAGTTTAGAGTTTTAAAGACGTGTACAAACATTACAAGTAACTGTTTCCAAGGATTAATTTCACTTTAGAGCAGCACCACAGCCTCACAGTGTCACAGTCTGATTTTACATATCACAATTAAGGCCTTTAGAACTTACTTATAAGAGCATCACAGTTCTCAGACTAACACACTTGTACAGGAGGAAATGAGAGAACAACAACAAACACAACACAGACATGGCAGGTCGACCAGAGGGGACTAAAGACCTGCCATGCCTCCAAAACACAACAGAGGTGGGGTTGGAAGAAACCTCCCCTTGAAATAAAGCTTATAAATAAAGATGCTTTTTTTTCTTTCTTAAAGTTTGAAGGGAAGCACATGTTTCCCACAGCTGTATTAGAAAGGTCCAAACTGGGCGATCTAACGTTTGGGTTCTCAATAACTTTAAATAATATCAATTAAATAACTGTCAAAATATTATGATCAAGCCAATTTTTACAAAGCAGAGATTTTTTTTGTGATTATTCCAAATGAAATGACTGTGAGGAGGACTGTTTTTATAAATCTCAGATCTGGACAGCAACAACTGTTTATTACGGAAGAGGATTAGGGCCACTGAAAAAAAAAAAAAAAAAGAATTCTGAGATTAAAGTCAGAATTCTGACTTTATGAAACTGTGATAGTTTAACAGAAAGTTTGTCTGGTTTGTAATAACACAATCACTAAAGTTTTAAACCTCCAATCTGAGAAAACCTGCAGCTGGGAATAAAATTTTACATGGAGATGTGACTGTGTAGAAAGTTTTATCCAGCTGGTTTTAAATGTGTTATTGAGACTATAGAAATATACAAAATAAAATAAAAATAAAGTCTCTTTATAATCACTGTTTATGACAACAGTTTTTAATGCAATGGAAATTGTTTTTCCACAAAAATGTCATCCAAAAAGAGAAGAACTACATGCAGACGGTCCCCCCCCCCAAATTTCTGTGTCTGTGGTGCATTCAGGAGCTGCTCATAAATTAGAAATAACAGATTGTGTTTATGTTTCTTTCTCCTGCCTCCTTTTCTGTTTGTGCTTATTTTAATGTTACTCAAGGATTTAATATGAATGTTTAAGTGAAAAGTAATAAAATCCAATATTTTTAACATTTCTGAGCGTCTGCGTCTCCTCTCTCCATTGAGGAGAAAGAGGAGACTGGGGAGGATTGTAAGTAGGGGTGGGTTTTGATAATCGATTTATCGATTAAAATCGATTCTGGCTTGGATAACGTGATATCGATTCATTAAAATCCTGAATCGATTTTTTAATATTAATTTATTTTGCCCGAAACGCCAGAATCTCAGGTTAAACCTAACAAAATTTCAAGAACCACCAAACAGCTAAAACAGTAAATGAGAGCAGGTACACGGATTCTGCACAAAGACGTGTTGTGTCCACATACTATTGCATTTGTTCTGTAGTAGCATTTACCAGAAGCGCTAGAGGGCGCTAGTGAGTATGTTGTTGTTGTGGTATTTGGGAAGAAGAAAAAAGGAAAAAAATAAAAACAGTTATCAGAGTTATCTCCGGTGATCCTCTGTTCCTACCTGCGTGTGTGTGTGTAATGTCTGCTGAACTAACACCATACAACAAGTGGCGACGAGAGTAGTGGTGATTAAGTTATGGCTCTGCTCTCTTTGCAACCCCCGGCTGTGTTCCTGGATTGTCCGGGCGAACCGAAAATTCCATTTGCTGCATCGAAAAAGTTGTTTGATAACTACTTACTTGCGATCGGGGGTAATGACTTTGCTACGGAGAGGAAGAGGGCCCTGCTCATTCACTGCTTGGGAACAGAGGGGCAACGAATCTACAGCGCCTTACCACTCACTATGGATGATTACGAGGGATCCGTAAAGGCTTTGGAAACGTACTTTCATCCTAAAGTCAATGTTGTCGCCGAGAGATACCGCTTCAGGCAACGAGCCCAATCTGTTGGTGAGTCTACAGATCACTATGTTGCAGCACTGCGTGAGCTCGTGAAACAATGTAAGTTCGGAGCTATGGAGAATGAAATGTTGCGGGATCAACTTGTAGAGGAGACAAATAATGCTCTTATACGTGAAAGACTGCTAATGGAGGAGGATTTGACGCTTGATAGTGATTTGGTAATTGCTAGGCGTACAGAGGCTGCAATAGCTGATGCAAAGGCTGTTGGTGAAACAAAGCCTGTTGCCACTGTTCAAATACAAAAGATGCGCAAGCCAAAATACAAAGCAGCTAAAAAAAAAAAACCCAGCTCCGACGTGCTACCGTTGTGGTTCAGCTGATCACAAAGCCAATGATAAATCCTGCCTCGCAAAAGACTGCAAATGTAATACATGTGGGAAAATTGGACATTTTTCGAGAGTGTGTAAATCTTCCCATAAGCCTGTTAATGAAGTGACTGTGCCTGAAATGTGTGTTTTAACTGTTGACAATTGTGTCAATAGTGATCTAGCTAAACTGATGTGCACTGTTACTGTCACGGTACCAAATACTGCACAGGCATGTACTGTTAAGCTACTAGTAGACACAGGGTCTAGTGTTTCCATACTGCCTGAACATGTTTACAGCACAAATTTTGGCTCAGTTAAGTTAAGTAATCCAGCTGTTCAGCTTATTACATATTCAAAAGAGAAACTGGATGTATTAGGGTGTCTTAGAGCTGACATTACTTACGATGGCAAGAGTGCCTCCACAGATCTCTACATTGTGAGAACAGGAACACCCATACTGGGCATGGACTTGGTGACTGCCCTCCAGCTACACATAAAAGGGGGACAATTAGTCCTTGACAGTCCCAAGGTCTGTGCTACACTTCAGCAAACCTCTGCTCTGCCTACTCACTGTAAACAGGAATGTGAGTCTCCAGTTGCATTCGGATGTGCAAAGCACTTTGTACATAAAGTGAAGGTGCGACCTGAAGTGAAGCCAATACAGCAGAAACTTCGACGCTTACCCCTGTCAGTCCGTGATGCTGTTTCCGCAGAACTCAAGAACCTTGAGGAACATGGCATCATAGAGAAAATTGATGCATCTGAATGGGTCTCCCCAATCGTAGTCACTAGAAGGAAGACTGGTGACATACGCATGTGCGTTGATTTGAGAGAACCTAACAAAGCAGTGGTCGTTGACAGTCATCCCTTGCCACTGATAGAGGACATACTGTCTGAGCTGCGTGGGGCTGTCATGTTCTCCACCCTGGATCTTAAATCTGCCTACCATCAGCTGAAACTACATGAAGAGAGTAGAGGGCTCACTGCTTTCATTACACATGAAGGACTGTACCAGTACTGTACAGTCCCCTACGGGTTGAGTTCAGCGCCAGCAGTGTTCCAAAAGATGATGACACAAATCCTGCGTGGCCAGAAAGGGATGCAATGCTATCTTGATGATGTCATCATATACGGAGCTTCAGAAGCTGAACATGAGGCCAACCTGCGTGCTGTGTTACACAGCATCAGCAATGCAGGACTGAAACTCAATGTTGACAAATGTCAACTCCATCAAACTACTCTGAGCTTTCTGGGTCAAAAGATCGGTCCAGAAGGTCTGCTGCCAGATGACTCTCATGTCACTGCTATCCTGCATGCTCCGCCCCCTACTGATCCTGCAACCCTGCGCTCATTTCTTGGCTTGAGTGCATGGTACAGCAAGTTTGTGCCAAATTACGCGACTGTTGTTGAACCTATGAGAGCTCTTCTGCGTAAGGACTGTTCATTCCACTGGAACAAACCAGCTCAAGCAGCATTTGATCAAGTCAAGCGGTTAATCGTGCACAGCCCTGCTCTGATGATGTTCGACCACAGTAAGCCAACCATAGTCTCGACAGATGCCTCAGACTACGGCGTAGGTGCTGTTTTGACTCAACTTGATGGTAATGATGCAGAACAGACTGTTGCATTTACATCTCGCAGCCTGTCTGATGCAGAGAGGAAATACTCAGTCGTTGAGAAGGAAGCCCTAGCTTGCGTCTGGGCTGCTGAAAAATGGCGCACATGGCTCTGGGGCAGAAAATTCCTCCTACGAACAGATCACCAAGCACTTACAACACTGCTGACAACTAAGGGCAATAACAGAGCTGGTCTACGCATAGCCAGATGGTCAGCTCGCCTGTTGGAGTTTGACTATGAAGTGGAATATAGAACTGGGTCATTGAACCATGTTGCTGACTGTCTTTGTAGGCTCCCACTTCCCGAGACAGACATGGCATGTGCAGGGAATGTGGAGTCAGTTGCAGCCATCCTCACTGATCTGAGTGCTGTGTCTGAGGATGACTTCCAGTCAGAGTGCAAAGCCTGTCCAGTGTTCACAAAGCTCCGTGTGCAGATACAGAAAAGCTGGCCTGCAAGGAAGACGTCACTGGAACCTGACTTACAGCCGTACTTCCCAGTCCGCCATGAACTTGCGGTCATGAACGAGTGCATCGTCAGAGGTACACATCGATTGCTAGTGCCTGAGTCGTTGCAGAAAAAACTCACTGATATAGCTCATGAAACTCACCAAGGCATTGTACGTACCAAACAACGCCTGAGGGAATTGTACTGGTGGCCCAAAATGGATTGTCACATAGAGACAATGATAAAGAACTGTGCAACATGCAGAATGACAAGTCCACTGTCACCCATGATGCTCCACTTCAACCCATTCCTTTACCAGCTGCTGCTTGGGAAAAGGTGTCTGTGGACATCATAGGCCCTTTTGAAATAGCCCCTTCTGAATGTAGATTTGCCATCACATTGGTAGACTACTTTAGTAAGTAGCCTGAAGTAGCTTTTGCTTCCCGAGCTGATGCAGCTACTGTCATTCAGTTCCTTTCTGTAGTTTTCTCTCGTGAAGGGAATCCAAAGACATTGATAAGTGACAATGGCTCTCAGTTTCTCTCTGCTGAGTTCGCTGACTTCCTCAAAAGCAGGGGAATCCAACACCTGAGATCCTCAGTGTATTACCCAAGAGCTAATGGGGAAGTTGAGAGATTCAATAGATGCGTTAAAGACTGCCTACAGACTGCCTCGATTCAAGGACAACCCTGGAAATCGTTCCTGAGAACTTACCTGATGGACTACAGAGCAACCCCTCATTCAACAACTGGAGTTTCCCCTTTAGAACTGCTTCATGGACGATGAATGAGAACAAAGTTACAGGTAATGGATATGCCTGTCCCCCAGACAGAGAGGCATACCATGTGCGAAAGAGTTAAGAATAAGCAAATGAAAATGAAAGAATACACTGATGCTCGCAGACATGCCAAACCGTCCAACTTTCAGCCTGGTGACAAGGTACGGGTTAGGAAGCCATGGAAGGTAAAGAAAGGCGAGTTAAAGTTTTCTAAACCAAGGACTGTCATGACAAGGAAAGGACCAAACACTTATTTGTTGGATGATGGAAGGACCTGGAACGCCTCACACTTATCGGCTCTGTCAGAGCTGAACACAGGTACTGATTCTGACACAACAATGGACTGTAATAAACCAGGAACTGATCTAGCATCTAACTCTGAGTCTGATAGTAGGCTTAGGGCGACCAGGATGAGGAATCTGCCTTGCTGGACCCAAGACTTTGTCATGGGAAAGTGAATGTTACTGAGTGATGTGAAATATGTTAAACGTGTATTAGGTGACATACATCAGAATGATGAAGTCAGGTTCACATAAGAAATCCTTGTTCAAAGGGGAAGATGTTGTGTCCACATACTATTGCATTTGTTCTGTAGATGCATTTACCAGGTGTGCTAGAGGGCGCTAGTGAGTATGTTGTTGTTGTTGTTGTGGTATTTGGGAAGAAGAAAAAAGAAAGAAAGGAGTTATCTCCGGTGATCCTCTGTTCCTACCTGCGTGTGTGTGTAATGTCTGCTGAACTAACACCACACAACAAGACGTAAACACAAAGCGCGGACCCGCCGACGGATCAGAATCAGTGAGATGTCGCCTTTCTCACCCGACGGCACGGACACGGTCGGGGCTGAAAGCCGACAGCTCACTGATTCTGATGTTTCGGCGGGTCCGCGCTTGGTGTTCACGCCCTTTTTGCGCTGATTCTAAAGCTGTTAGTTTGATCTCTCTCCAAACAATATTGACCGAACCAGCAGCAAAAGAAGATCCAAACTACGCTTCACATAAACATCGTCATGAATTCCCTCTGACTTTTACTGTTTTGCTTCTACCACACTTCATGCACAGCTCTCTCTCTCTCTCTCTCTCTCTCTCTCTCTGTACTTCAAGAACAGTTTCCCGTCTAAAAATCTGTTTTCTGCATTATTCGCTTGCTTGTTACGCACAAGTCTACCGTTGTTTACAGCGCTGTCAGCCACTGTTTTTCCTTTTACTTACCTCCGAAAAGAAAACCTAATTTCTGCTGTTCAATAGGCTTCTGAACAAATGTAAACTTTTTAAAATTATGCAAAATGTAAAACGCTTAGCCGCGTCTCTAATAAAACCGCTGTAACGTCAGAGGTAACGTTCATATGTTGATTAATGGTTTTCTTTCGTTTTTGATGTACTGCAGAATATTTTTATAAAATCCAGGCCAGGAAAACCACCTTCATGTTTTTCTGTGTTTTATCTTCAGCTGCTTTGACACAAAGGCATCTGCTGTGACGCTCACACCTTTGATAAAGTCTTGCGTGTGTCAGCTTCGTTTTTATAGATACAAAAATATGTAAATGTACTGATCTGAATTATAATATTTCTGACTGTCTGAGGCAAAATTTCCCAGATTTAAATCGAATTGAATCGAATCGAATCGAATCGGAATCGAATCGATTCTAGAAATCAGTGGTGATACCCAGCCCTAACTGTAAGGTGATCCAGGAGTATACTTTCATGTGAGTGGCGCATTTACTCGCCACTGGGGGGCAGAAAACATAAAAACAGGTTAAAACTAACAAAGACGTTAAATGGAAGAAACCTGTTATGAAGTAGTTTAAGTGTGGGAAGACAGAGACTGATGGCAGATGTAAAGATCTCTCTGCAGGACGAGTTCTCACTGAGAGCTGCAGATCTAGATGTAATTTGTCACTCCTCCTCCTCGCCTTCTCTTGATGTGTTGGTGTAGCAGGTCTAGTTTGCAGGCACTGGGGAGTTGGTGGAGCTCGTTTCCCATCAGTGACAGCTGAAAGTCCAAAAAACTCTGAGCTGCTCCTGAAAGCACCTCATAATTAACTTTAGTCTGGACTACACTTAATTACACTTACACTTAAAGCTTTGCTAAAACTGTGTGCATTTGTAGTTTTTCTGCACAGGTGGAGGGAAAATATACTTTAAAGTAAAAGTAACTGACCTCTCTGTTAAACCTCTGAGGTCTTCCCAGTTTGCACCTCTGCAGCTGTTTGCAGTCATGGTGAGCAGGTGCACAATGTGCTCTTTTAATCTGTACGAAGAGGAGAAAACTCTGTTTCTGAGATCTATCAGTCAGGAAGACTGAAGCAAGCATATCTACGGGTTTATTAGCTCTGTTAGATCACTTTAAACCGTCTGCTTCAGTTCAGGTAAGAAAACATTTCTGATTCACTGATTTGTTCGTCTGTTTGTAATTACTCAGCACACCACACCTGCCTTTTTATACTGCAGCACCAGAACCACAGCTGCACCCACAGCAGAAGATTTGCTGTGTGTTACTGAAAGGTAGACTTAAGGTTACAGTTACAGTTTAACGACAGAAAGCATAAATAATAATCAGCTGTGAGAAACATGAGCTTTAAACCAATCAGAGGTTAAAGAGCAGAGAAAGATCAGCTGTGAAGCTTCACCCACAAAGCAGGAAGGTAAGAAATGAATTTCAGCTCTGAGGAAAGTAAAGTGTCTCTCACTGAGAAGGAAGGACACAGGAAATATTTGATCTGCACAACCAAAGACATTCAGACTTTTTTTAAACTGCTAATTTTGACTCTTTTTAAGAGCAAAATGCAAATTTTTTATTTTATTTTTCCAATTTATGAGATTGATTTTGAAAAAGTGTCCATTAAAAAATTTAACACATTTTTTTCTTTCATTCAAACAAGTCTCAGATTAAAATGCTCCAGATTATTCAACCCAACTTTGTATAACAGGTGTGACGTGTGTGTCCCTCTGTAGTTACACCTGAGGACTGACCTTTGAGGTTAGGGGTCACAGTCGGAGCTAATAAAAGTTAATTTTACCGAAATTACAGCAAAAAAGTGAGAAGACTTCTGAACGGCCCGAGTTTAATGAGCAGAGCCACTGAAACCTCAGAGGGCCATGTTAGCAGATTACTCAGCTGATTACAGTCACCGTCCCTAATATTTTAATCCTACACTCAAACTGAAGTGCTGACATCACTGACAGGACTGATCATAAAGCTGATGATGCAGGGATGCAAAGCTCTGATCAAACTGACACATAACATAAACTATAAAAAGTTTCTCAGCCCAAAACTTTGTGATGTTCACGTTGGTCACTTCCTGAATGACTTCACAGCTGAACGCAGACACGTCAGACCTTAAAACCTCCACATGGTCTCTCCTCTGTCCTGATCTCTTGTTGTGTCGCCTTCAAACTCCTGTTAGTCAAAAAACAGAAAACAGAGCTGAAATATGACCGTGCTTTTAAAATGTCTGCTTTGGTGTTGCTCACAGTTTTCACTCACACGGTTACCTTTTTTACATTTTGAATCTTCTTATAATTTATGGAAAATTCTTCATTTAACAGCACCTGAAAGGAAACCAGCCAATCAGGGAAGATCAGGAGGTGATAGAGGGAAACAAGAAAGTCCAGAAAAACCCAACAAGGAAAAAACAGAAATATATAAATATAGAGTCACAGCTGGAACAGGGTAATAACCTAATCACCTGTTAAACTACTGATACTGAATGAAAACTTTCAGCGTGCAGGTAAAACTGCAGCTCTCTGCATGTCGATCAACATCCTGATAAACGATGTATTATCAGGATGTTCTGCTGTAGTGTGCTGTGCAGAGTGATGTGTGGCGAGCCATTACTGACCCGACACCGTTATGTTTCCATTAAGGAAATAGATCTGCAACAATGAACCAGAGAATCCTTGCCTTAAAAAATACAACACAACAAAGAGTCGAGGTGTTTGTTTAGGCCGACCTGTTGCTGCAGGGTGAAGCAGAAACTGGTTATACTGGCATGTGCCTCATGAGTCATACTGAGCTAACCTAAAGACAGAGCATGTCCCGACTGGTGAGCACAGCAGTTACCTGCAGAGAACAAGTGAAACTGGATGAGCAGTGTGTTGGAAGAGACTTTTGTTTCCTCGCAGGTGTTTCCTCGCCTGTCTCGTCTTGTAAAATAAACCTGAGACACATGAGACAGAGGTTCATGCTCAGCAGATCCAAAAACAAACCCAGGACAGCCATCATCTCCTGGTCCAGCACCCGCGTGAAGCAGCCTCAGTCGTCTTCATCACGTCATGTTCTGCAGAAAAGACATGAAGTTGAATGAAGAATAAATAAATAAATACAATAACATGAATTATATATTTGAATTAAATCAACAGTAAAATACTTTAAACTTGCTCTTCTGCACCATCTGGTGGTGAACCATGGAGGGTACAGTTGTTTGCAGTTTGGGTTTCTGCCCCTTTTTGCTCGTTGTATCTGCATGCTGCAGCTGCTCCCGTTTAGATCCAAGTACCTCAGAGAAAGAGATGTTCAAAATGAGATAAATAGAAGAAATGAGTGAGAAAGAAGACAGAGAAGAAGATAATGAGATAATAAAGGACTGTTTAGATCCTCCTGGGTGTCAGCTCACGAGGATTGTGTTTATTTTCTGTGATTAATGTCTTTTTGGATTGATTGACACAAAGTACAAGAATGATTTTCATGTCATGTTTTTTTTATTGTTTTTTTTCTCACGGGGTGTCAAAACCAGAATCAACCCAGTTTTATAACATCGAGCCTACGTTAATCCTTCAGGGTGCTACATCAGCTAATCAAAAGCAGGAAAATTCAAATGAACTAAGGGTTAGGGGTTAGGGTGATGAACTAAATGTAGAAATAACAGCATAACTAATATTGGAGAACATCAGACACAGAAATACTTTATTGAAGGGATGTTTTTGTGTTACATCAGCATCATAAAAATAATACAATCTACAATAAACAACACAGTTAAAAAAAAAAAGTACCACAGGCGCCCGGAGACGGCCTTAAACTACAAGAGAGTTCAAGAGTTTATAGATTTACCACAGAGATAAAGAACAAAGAAAGGTCCTAATTAAGTTTTTTACTGAAAACAGTAAAAAACAGAAACAGTAAAAGTAACACTGACATGTAGCATACAGTGCAGTGTGTGTGTGTGTGTGTGTGCAGGGTTGAAATGAGCATGTATATAATCTGCAGTCAAATCCAAACAAATAAATAATAAAATAAACTTTTCTGTCCTGCAGTCCTCCTCCTACACCTGTGCACAGTTTCACTGACCTGTGAACCTCTATCATGTGTCACAGCAACTACACTGGCTCTTTGGGGTTAGAGGTCACCTTTAAATTCTCTCTTCAGGATTGTCTGAATGTTTATGGAGTCCCAGCATTATGCACACTAACAGTATAATAGACGGATTTAGCAAAACTGATATAAGAAGTGAAGCAGGTGCCTTAAACCTGCATTTTTTTTCATGACCACCAGGGGGCGATAAAAAGACTGGCTGTATAGAAGTTTGTCAGAGTTCATTTCAGGTCATATTGAACTAAAAAAAATGTGAATTTTCGAAATCTTGGTGAGATTGAGTTTCAGAAAGCAGGATTATTGATGTTTAATGATTTCACAGTTTGTTAGCCAGTAAATGTTGGTTTCACCATCAAACTCAGACCTTCTGATGACCTGTGGTTTCAAAACACCAAGAAGAGGAGTGCAGTGAGAGCATCAATAAAATCATCTGCAAGGAAGTTAAAAAGGGAGGGTGTGGAGGTTAAATGCAGAGAAAGTATGGATGTTAGGAGAGAGTGCAGTAAAATTCAATCAGGATTTTCAGGTGGTTTGTTTTGTCTGCAGTGGGAAGTCTCTGTTTGTCTCCAGATTCTGTCTCCAGGCTCTGTTTATATCCCCATAACACTCCCCTTTGTTCTTTTACACATATATAATCCATGTGATACACGTGGACAGCCTCCATAGAGCACACACTCACATTTACAGGCTCTGAAATTCTAAAACTCTGAACTGCTCAATAGTTAGATTTCACTGATGATCAGAGGTGGGGAGTAATGGAGTACAAATACATGTATAAATACTGCATACAGCTGCTGCTGCTGTGTGAACTCAGGTCGGGGAGTCACAGAGGAACAGTGTAGGTCAGGGTCACAGTTATCTTGAGAACTTCTCCAGGGTTCAGGGGGACATTTTGTCATAAATCAGGTTCACTGGCAGCAGGTTAGTCACATGACCAGGTATAAACCTGATTTGACATGTTTGAGTAAAACCTCCAAGTTTAAACTGTA
>CAKLIZ010004832.1:0-12789 GCA_922035795.1 Oreochromis mossambicus | reverse complement strand
CACTCGCCTAGCTTAGGAGTCACTGCACCTAGTGCTCCGATTACCACTGGGACCACCATCACCTTCACCCTCCACATCTTGTCGAGTTCTTCTCTTAGCCCTTGGTATTTCTCCAGCTTCTCGTGTTCCTTCTTCCTGATGTTGCTGTCATTCGGAACCGCAACATCGATCACTACGGCCGTCTTCTTCTGTTTGTCTACCACCACTATGTCCAGTTGGTTAGCCACCGCCGTTTTGTCCGTCTGTATCTGGAATTTCCACAGGATCTTAGCTCGGTCATTCTCCATCACCCTTGGGGGCATCTCCCATTTTGACCTCGGGACTTCCAGGTTATACTCGGCACAGATGTTCCTGTACACTATGCCGGCCACTTGGTTATGGCGTTCCATGTATGCCTTGCCTGCTAGCATCTTGCACCCTGCTGTTATGTGCTGGATTGTCTCTGGAGCATCTTTACACAGCCTGCACCTGGGGTCTTGCCTGGTGTGATAGACCCCAGCCTCAATGGATCTTGTGCTTAGTGCTTGTTCCTGTGCTGCCATGATTAGTGCTTCCGTGCTGTCTTTCAGTCCAGCTTTGTCCAGCCACTGGTAGGATTTCTGGGTATCAGCCACCTCCACTATCTGCCGGTGGTACATACTGTGCAGGGGCCTGTCCTTCCATGATGGTTCCTCAACTTCCTCCTCTTTTTTGGGTTTCTGCTGTCTGAAGTATTCGCTGAGCACGCTGTCAGTTGGGGCCATCTTTGTGATGTATTCGTGGATGTTCCTTGTCTCATCCTGGACTGTGGTGCTGACACTCACCAGTCCCCAGCCTCCTTCCTTCCGCTTAGCGTACAGCCTCAGGATGCTGGACTTGGGGTGAAACCCTCCATGCATGGTAAGGAGCTTTCTTGTCTTGATGTCAGTGGCTTCTATCTCCTCCTTTTGCCAGCCTATTACCCCAGCAGGGTACCTGATCACGGGTAGGGCATAGGTGTTGATAGCCCAGATCTTGTTCTTACCGTTCAGCTGACTCCTCAGGACTTGCCTGACCCTCTGCAGGTACTTGGTGGTTGCAGCTTTCCTAGCGGCCTCTTCTTGGTTCCCATTCGCCTGCGGGATCCCCAGGTACTTGTAACTGTCATCTATGTCTGCAATGTTGCCTTCTGGTAGTTTGATCCCCTCCGTTCTGACTACCTTCCCTCTCTTTGTTACCATCTGACTACACTTCTCCAGTCCGAACGACATTCCGATGTCATTGCTGTATATCCTGGTGGTGTGGAGCAGTGAATCGATGTCTCGTTCACTCTTGGCATACAGCTTGATGTCATCCATGTACAGGAGGTGGCTGACAACTGCTCCATTCCGTAGTCGGTATCTGTAGCCAGTCTTGTAAATGATCTCACTGAGGGGGTTAAGGCCTATGCAGAACAGCAGTGGGGACAGGGCATCTCCTTGGTAGATCCCGCACTTGATGGTGACTTGTGCTATGGGCTTGAAGTTGGCCTCTAGTGTTGTCCTCCACATCCCCATTGAGTTCCTGATGAAGGCTCTTTGGGTCCTTTTGATCTTGTATAGGTCTAGGCATTCCAGGATCCAGTTGTGGGGCATTGAGTCATAGGCCTTCTTGTAATCAATCCACGCAGTGCACAGGTTGGTCAGTCTGGTCTTGCAGTCTCGGCTGACTGCTCGGTCTACCAGTAGCTGGTGTTTTGCGCCTCTGGTATTCCTGCCCATCCCTTTCTGTGCCCCGCTCATGTATTGACCCATGTGCCTGTTCATCTTAGCCGCTATGATGCCTGACAGGAGCTTCCACGTGGTGCTGAGGCAGGTTATTTGTCGGTAGTTGGAGGGGACTGGTCCCTTCTGGGGGTCCTTGAGGATCAGGACCGTCCGGCCTTCGGTTAGCCATTCCGGGTGTCTCTCGCCAACTAGCAGCTGGTTCATTTGTGCTGCCAGGTGCTCGTGGAGTGCAGTCAGCTTCTTCAGCCAGTAGGCGTGAATCATGTCAGGGCCTGGTGCTGTCCAACTTTTCATACTGGAGACCCTTTCTTGGATATCTGCTGGTTACTGGACCCTGTTCAGGGAGGCCGCTGTGGTCTGCCCTCAGATCCACTAGCCACTGAGCATTGCCGTTATGGGAAGCGTCCTTCTCCCATATGCTCTTCCAGTATTGTTCTGTCTCCAGCCTTGGTGGTGCTGTTCTCATATTGTTCCCCTGCCACTGAGAGTACACCTTGGCTGGTTCCGTGGAGAACAGCTGGTTTATTCTCCTGCCTTCTATTTCTCTGGTGTACCTCTTCAAGCGCCTGGCCAAGGCTGTGAGTCCCACCCTATCATGTGATTTCCTGAGGTCAGATGGCCTAGGGTGTGAGTGGGCGTTAAGGCGTCTGGGAAGGCAACCCAAAACTGGATTATAGATGGCAGACAGTTGGTGTCGTAAACCACCGCCTCTATTCAAAGATGGTCGCTCACAGTGGACATAAATGGCTTCTTTCACTCCTCTTTCAAACCATCTGTCTTCTCTGTCCAAAATGTCCATAAACCTTTGACCTTTAGATGCAGATGGACTGCTGAGTCTTTTCCTGTGTAGGTAGCTCTTCTACGTTGTGTCATGCGCTTGTGAAGTGGCTGTTTGGTTTCTCCAATGTAGAGATCTGGGCATTCCTCGCTGCACTGTAAAGCATACACCACATTGTTAAGTTTGTGTTTTGGAGTTTTGTCTTTCGGGTGAACCAGTTTCTGTCTGAGTGTGTTGCTGGGTCTGAAATGCACTGGGATGTCGTGCTTGGAGAAAACTCCCCTGAGTTTCTCTGATACACCGGCTACATAGGGGATGACAATGTTGTTGCGTCTGTCTTTCTTATCCTCTCTTGCTGGTGTCTCATGTTCTTTTCTGTGCATCTTTGCTGACTTTATAAATGCCCAATTAGGATAACCGCATGTTTTGAGTGCTTCCTTTACATGTGTGTGTTCCTTCTTTTTCCCTTCAGGCTTAGAGGGAACATGTTCTGCCCGGTGGTGTAGGGTCCTAATTATTCCAAGTTTGTGTTCCAGAGGGTGATGGGAGTCAAAGAGGAGGTACTGGTCCGTGTGTGTGGGCTTCCGGTAAACTTCAATGTTGAGGTTGCCATTCTCTTCAATGTGCACAGTGCAGTCCAGGAAGGGCAAACAGTTATCCTTTGTGTCTTCCCTGGTGAACTTGATGTTCTTACCCACGGCGTTAATGTGCGCTGTGAAGGATTCGTCTTCATGTCTTTTTATTTTGACCCAGGTGTCGTCTGCATATCTGTACCAGTGGCTGGGTACTCTCCCTTTAAAAGAGCCAAGAGCCTTTCTTTCCACTTCTTCCAAGTAAAGGTTGGCTACAATAGGTGACACGGGGGAGCTTCTGGCACAGCCATGGCTTTGTCTCTAGAAACCCTCGTTGTATTTGAAATATGTAGTGGTAAGGCAAAGGTCTAACAGTGTGCAAATCTGATCAGGAGTGAAGTTGGTCCTGTCTTCCAAGGAGCTGTCTTCTTGTAGTCGTTTTTCCACTGCCTCCGTGTGGGTATGCATGTGAAGAGAGAGACTACATCAAAGGACATCATGGTTTCATCTGAATCCAGGTTAAGTTTCTGGACTTTGTCGGTGGAGTTCTTGATGTGATGTTGGGTGTTCCCCACAAGGGGTGCTAGGATGGTAGCAAGGTGTTTCGAAATGTTGTAAGTAGCTGAGTTTATGCTACTGACAATAGGTCTGAGTGGAACACCTTCTTTGTGGATCTTAGGAAGTCCGTAGATGCAGGGTATGGCATCCCCTGGGTAAAGGCGGTGATATGTAAGGCGGTCAATGATTTTGTCCTTTTCCAGATCTTGAAGGCAAGCTATAACTTTCTTTTTGTAGCTGCTTGTGGGGTCTCGCTTTAAGGCTTCGTAGGTATTGTTGTCACTGAGGAGAGTAGTGATCTTTGTATGGTAATCTGTATTGTTTAGGACCAGGGTGCACCTTCCCTTGTCAGCTGGGGTTTAAATCTGGGACTCTCCACCAGTTTACCCTAGAACCGAAGATGCTTCTCGGATGAGAGGTAAAACGTCTTCAAGCAACTTAAAGAAGTCCAGACGCTTTTCTTTCCAAGCTCCTTAGGCTACGATGACCTGGATGACTGAGAACCTTCACAGACATTTCACTTCATATGGTTCATTCAATAGACTTTGCTAATTTTGTCCTGAAATTCCATATCTTATTATTTGGATAAACATGTGATGACGCATTAGAGGGCAGTGTGACATAAAGCCCATTCTTCCACTCCATTTCCTCAGGCTTCCAGTTCTGAAGTGATTAACATGTTTCACTGAGTGCCGCCTTTATTGTATGTTGGCAATATTTTTTTCAGGGATCCACAAATTAAAATGAGGAGGCCATCTGAGCCACTTTACCAGCGCTAACTTTTTCCGACCCGCTTTTTTTCTGCCCAGTATTTTTTTTTAAATTTTAAAGCTTTTGTTTTTTTCAATAATCACTTGTTATATCTCCGGCTCGTAAAATACGCCTTTAACCATGTCACCTGCGAGATCCTCCAGCTTGTATACGGGAGGGTATCTTCCTAAATGCTCCTTTATGGTAAAGAACTCATCTGTCTGCTGATAACCCTTTCGGAATATGCCGCGCAGTTTAGATATTCTCACTGTATCACCCACACTAAATTTAAAATTCACCATCTTCTGGGGTTTCAACTTGTACAAAGTGTTAAAGACTATTTTCTTATTGTCTTTGTCCACTTCAGCCATTTTGATAGATCTGTGTGAAGACTGGTTATAGGACTGTACCAGATCCTGGATCACGTTAACATACCTTCATGATTTAACCGGTGTTAAGTATTTCCACATTTTCCCTTTTAAGGTGCGGTTAAAACGTTCTACCACGCATGATTTCATTTCGCTAAAGGTTGAAAAATGGGTGACATTGTACTGTTCCATTAGTTTTTAAAAATGTTTATTAGAAAATTTCTTCCCTAAATCTGTTTGGAGTTTTTCAGGCACACGACCCACTTTCAGAATATCGCCAAAAGCCTGCGCAACATAGTGTCCTGTCTTGGTTTTAAGAGACTTAACCCACGCATACTTTGAAAACAGATCTATACATATAAGTACCTAATATTATCATTATTTTAAATATCTTTCCACATCATGTAATGACGGTGTTAAACCTGTTGCCTTCCTGACAGCGATATGGAGCTCCTCTACACTTCCTAAACCCTCCCTGGGTGTGCAGGGTTGTGATATATTTTTCTCAGAGTGTTTTCCATAATCGCAGTGACCAGAAAAAACAAACAAATGACAAGAAAGAGCATGTAGCAGGGAAGTGATTGTATAGTCAATGGCCCATACTATGTTTATCGATGGTTTCATTTTATGCAGAATGCATTTTGCAACACTGATGAGTGGTGCTTTAGCCTCACAGATGTTGTGTTTGAGGCCACAAACAGATGAATGGCTGGGATGAATCGGTCAGTCCAGAGCCTTTCCATCACCTCATCATAGTAGGTTTCATAGAAATCCTCAGGCATTTCAAACAAGCAACTGTGTTGTAACTGACTGGGGTGATCGGCTTGACATCATATCTCCTATTGATAATGTTGGTTACTGCTGGTCGCTGTTTAATGTTGGTTACTGTTTACTCAGACCGTTCCGATCCAGATGTGTCCTGCAAGTCTTGCAGAGATGGGGGTGGAGGCAGAGGGGTCTGGATGAACAGTGCTGGAGGGGGAGACTCTGAACACTCTGCAATACCTTGGACGTTGTCTGTAAAAGAAACCCATACAATGAATTTTTTTTTTTTTTTTTTTAAATAACATGTATAATACCATTATCTCACACAGGTAGGCAACCTACCATTTGTTTTTGTTTTCTTTTTTTCAGTCCTCAGAGTTTTTGATGTTTTTTGGCTTGAACATGGCAGAAGGTAAACCAATCTTCGGGCCAGGCATGAACTGATCATATACCAAACGCTTCCTAATATTCTCATAAGAAGAGTTGACCTTATCTCTCTTGATAGTCTTATCGACCTCATTAAACAAGCACTGCAGTCCTCTCCAGCCTGCCGACTGAATAAAAAGCAAGTCCTTAAACCACGACAAACATTCTTCAAGGGTGAGGGGGTATGGGTTTAACCTCCAGTTTTCAAGGCCCCTGTCAGCAATTACACTCTTCCTGTCTTCACACACGCTAAGAAAAATGAAGTCGTCACAAGGATGATTGAAACGGTCAGCTTCTACATGATAGAGGTTGGGTCCTGTTGGACTGACCCATTATGAAACATAAAGCATCTCCGGGAACCCTGGTTGGTCCAGGTCCAGGCAGACGACCATGCAAAACAGTTTCCAGGTTTTGATAGACAAGGAGTGTGTCCCACCAAGTCCCCAGAGCTCCCCCTCACCAGAATCTACACACATGGTCACTTTTCCATCACTGTATTTAATTGAATAGGCATACCCACACATACTATGAAACACAAAATTAAAATCAGTCTCTGTAGACTCTTCGTGGCCTCTAGGTTGTATCTGCAGACATACCTAAGACATCAGAGGTTGATGTTTGGAAGTCCTGCGTGAATGCCGTGGTCGGAGGTAAAATTTCTCGCTGTAGGTGTCAACGGTATCCCTGAAAATGCAATGAAAACCTAACCCTTTTGGTTCCAATATATAGCTGCCGCTTTTAAAACATGCCCAGTAGGAGGAGACAGAGCGTGCATGGTGTGGATGGAGGTCGGAAGTGTCACTTTTTCGAGCGCGCATGCATGAGCATGCGTGTGTGCGTGCTTGTACGTGCAAAAGATGTCAGTCCTGGAGGTTGGTGATGGGGGTGTGGACACCCCACCCCTCACAAACCCCCGCCCCCACCCCTCACCCACCCCTGCCCTCACAAACCAATCAGACATATACTACTAGTAATAACTGGACTTTCATACATCGTGACTAAAGTGCCTTTAAAAGTCAGGGTTATCCTGCTGATAAAAGTCCAACACTGAGTGTGTAAAAACATGTTTGTCAACCTTTTTGTTGGGTTTATGAGGAAAATGATTCAATAACTTCCTGCTAATACACAACATTTCATTTCCTCATAAGCCTCTTTTGTCTGACCATGTGAATCACATTTGAATTTCCAATGTTTTGGAAATTTTAACAATAACCTGCAACACACCCAGTGAGCTTGATTTGAAGTGGTTTAATGAACACATTGCAATGTGGAGAAAATGTTCAGATCAAACACTAAACAGTTTTCTGAGGATGGACACCGCCCTGAACTCTTTTATACCTTCCCAAACAAAGAGCATTCCACAATTCTCACATGTTGGCCCATCTCACGGGGGGCTATACCTCCTCCATCACTGAGAGAATTATGACATTGTTTCCTGGTTAGCCGTCACCTGAGGATTTACATGCCTGATAAGGTGAAGGAGTCCCACTATCTGTTTAACGTCTCCCATTACAATGCCCTCACTATGTGTGTGTAGAGCATAAGGCTCATACAACTAAGTGACAGGAGTGCTCTTGCTATACTAAAGTGATATGACTAAATATGTGGTTAATACATCAGAAAATAAATCTGCTTCCACACCATTAAAGGACTCCACAGAGTTTGGTGAAAATAATGACAGTAGATGTTTACGTAAAAGTGCTGGAAGCAAATTTGTGTATGATGTTCTTTCAGTGTTGCACTTTGTAGACGGTCCCTGAGCACTGGTCTCAAAGCCAGCTGCACATAGACCAGTGTTGTTAGTCCAGGTCAGAAGATAACTTGTTCGAATGAAAAATGAGCTTGTAGTTTGTCTGCAATTATAATGTGACTGGAAAAGGGTGCTGGACTTCAAAATATGTCCATTTCCTTGCAAATTCACCTTTAAAAGTGAAGTCACGTGGTTCCTTGAATGAAAGACAACCTTTTCCAAGTTCTTTACATGTTTTATGATAAAGCTATGATTTTAACATGAAAAATTCAGAGTTTTTTTCTCTTGTTGTGTTTGTTTGAAGCTGCTTCCTGTTGGCTTCAAACCCTCTTCAGCTCTGAAAAGATTAACACTGAAAGTCTTCAAACACACTCTTTGCCTAATAAATGCGCATCTTTCATTCTTTATACAGATTGGTGAACTGTGGTTTGTCAGAGATCAGCTGTGATCATCTGGCAGCAGTGCTGAAGTCCAACCCCTCCCATCTGAGAGAGCTGGACCTGAGTAATGACTGCTTATCCTCAACTAACAACAACCTGCAGGATTCAGTAGTGAAGCAGCTGTGTGGTTTTCTGGAGAGTCCAGGATGTGAACTTGAAACACTGAGGTTAGTCACGTTGTTGTTGTTGTGCTGAAATGAATGAAATGTCCAGAGTGCTGACTGTAATACACAGTGGGGCAAGTTCCTCTCAATACTTTGTTAACGATTTTCTGTTGGCAATGATAGAGGTCAACCATTTTTTCTTTAAAACTTCACATGGTTTTAACATACTTTTGCTGGTATTTTGGCCTATTCTTTCATGCAGATTTCCTCTAGAGATGTTTTAGGGGTGCCGCTGGGCAACATAAACTTTCAACTCTCACTACGGAGTTGAGATCTGGGGACTGGCCAGGCCACTCCAGGACCTTGAAATGCTTTTTACAAAGCCACTCCTTCATAAGAAGTTGAGCGATGTGCTTGGGATCATTGTCATGCTGAAAGAACCAGCCATGTTTCATCTTCAATACCCTTGTTGATGGAAGGAGGTTTTCACTCAAAATTCCACCATACATGGCCCCATTCATACTTGCATTGGGGCGATCGTTGGGGCGTTGACTCGCATTGGTGGCGATCGTGGCTCAAGATTTGGCAGACCGTCTTGTAATCGAAAGGTTGCCGGTTCGAGCCCCGGGTCCGACAGTCTCGGTCATTGTGTCCTTGGGTAAGACACTTCAATTGTTGCCTAGTGGTAGTGCTCAGAGGGCCCGGTGGCGCCAGTATTCGGCAGCCTCGCCTCTGTCAGTGCACCCCAGGGCAGCTGTGGCTACAATGTAGCTTGCCATCACCAGTGTGTCAATGTGAATGGGTGGATGACTGAATGTAGTGTGAAGTATGGTACTCATCGCTGGATCGTTGTCTGACTCGCATATCCTGGACCTGTTCCTGTTGCCTGCAGTGGCTCGAGAAAGACCAAGTGGAGAGTGGTAGGCGAAGTAGCAAAGGAGAAGAGAGAGCATTTCCCTGTCTCTGTCCCCTTGGATTCTCTGAAAACCCTACTTTTGCACAACTGTATATTGCACCTGCTTCATTATTGTACATATCACCTGACAATTGTAAATAAACCCCTTGTTCTACCTTCAAGCTTCGGAGTGCTACATTTGAGTCCCCTAGTGTTCGGCAAAAGAAGCATGATTTTTCCACCCCCATATTTCAAGGTAGGTATGGTGTTCTTTGGATGCAACTCGGCATTCTTTCTCCTCCAAGCACAACAAGTAGAGTTTTTGCCAAAACTTCTATTTTGGTTTCATTTGACCACATTCTCCCAATCCTCTTCTGGATCATCCAAATTCTCTGTAGCAAACTTTAGACGGGCCTGGACATGTACTGGCTTAAACAGGGGGACACGTCTGGCACTGCAGGATTTGAGTCTTTGGCGGGGGTTACTTTCTCCCCACCTCTTTGCCGGTGTCATGTAAAGGCTGTGTGCAGGCAGGATAGGAGGACCCAAAGTGCAGACCCACAGAGGCAAACGTGAACTTAGATTTATTGCAAATATGACCAAAAAACTAAACTGAAAACTACAAAAATCAAACAGGCTGACAGGCAGAACACACAGCATGGGATGATGGTAGAACGCGACACAGACAAAGGAAAACACAGGGCTTAAATACACAGAGGAAGCAATCAGGGATTGAGAGACAGGAGGGAAACACAGCTGAGGCAAATCAGAGCTAACGAGACAAGGGAAGCAAAACCTGATACATTAACATAAGAAACAGACTATCACCCGGTGGGGTCGGGTGGGCTGCCCCGGGTCTTGTGGGGCTTGGCGGTGCTGCTGCCGTAGGCCCTGGTCTGGATGGGCCTGGGCTCCCTTGCCTTGGTGGGTCCCGAAGGACGGGGGTGCCTACTGGGGTCAGCGGGGGAGCTGGCCCCAGGGAGGGAGGGAGGTTTGGGGTCTTCACACACCACCGTTCTCTGCTGGCCATCGGGGCGGGGGGGCTGGGAGGAGGTGTTGGCCGTCTGATTGGGATCTGAGATGCGGGGCCTCCCTGCTGCTAGGGAGCCTGGGGCTGTCTGCTTGCCTTCACCCCGGGGGAAAGGGTAACATCTCCTGGGTCTAGGTGCCGTTCCCCCTCTGGGGGCGAGGGTACTTAGACCCGGGGTATAGAGTATGTTTAGGGAGTGTGATTGTGTGTACATGTCCATTTATGTCTATCTTTACGTTGGGTGATGGTAAATGGTAAATGGACTGATTCTTATATAGCGCTTTTCTACTCTCCCGGAGTACTCAAAGCGCTGTATACAACATGCCTCATTCACCCATTCGCACCCACTCATACAAGCACTTCTAAACACAAATGCAAACTACATTCGCACACATTCATACTCCGATGAACGCGTCGGAGGGCAACTTGGGGTTAGTATCTTGCCCAAGGATATTTGGCATGCAGACTGGGAACGCCAAGGATCGAACCACCAACCTTCCGATCAGTAGCTGATCTTCTCTACCACCTGAGCCACAGGTGAGTGCTGAGTATTTGTATATGTGTGCATGAGGGTGGGAATGCACGTTTGTGTCTGTGTGTGCCTGTTTGTCTGTGTCTATATGTCAGGTCGGGTCTTAGACTCCACCTTTCTGGGAACTCCCAGGCCCTCCAAAGTATGGAGGCCTATCTCCCCTCACCACACTCCGTGACGGTGACTGATGTTCTCAGGGGTTGGTGCGTTGGTGGTTCTTGGTGTCAGGGCTGGGCGCTCAGGTATGTACCAGCTCACTCCTGTTGGCTACTTGGTGTGGCCTGGCGCCTGTTGCTCGGTCAGGCCTCTTCCGGGGCGTAGGGGGCCCTCGGGCCTCCGGCCTCTGGGCCTGCGGCTTGGTTCACTCTGGCACAGCTGGCTGCTGGCAGAGCCGGCGGGCATGCCAGTGCAGCCCCCTCTGGCTTCTGCTCCGTGGCTACTGGGTGACCCCTTGTCTGGGGCTCTCCTCAGCTTTTCCCAGGAGGGTGGCACGGATGCCCCTCCGATGGTCCTCCTTTGGCTCTCGCACTCTGGGGCCTCTGGATGTCTGGAGCCTGGATCTCCTCCATGCCTGCTTCATGCCCTGGGGGACGGGGCTATGGCTCTCTACATCCTCTAGCAGACCGTTACATGGGGAAACCTTTTGAGTACAAGCGTGCTGATCCACACAGGTGTGCACACGGGTGTTCACTGTTCATAGACATAAACTACACCTTTCTTGGCTGCTACTTCAAAGCATATTGTGCGCTGTCGGTCCGGCGTGCTGCACAACAACATTCAATATTTAGTATTTACTGCTGTTTACACTTAGCTAGATTAATGCGATGGTGTTGTGTTCTGTATATTGCTCTGTTTTTTTTTTTTTTTGCTTGTTTTCTCTTCTTTTTCTCTCATCAGGTGATCCAGGAGATTTTTTTCTTCTTCTTTCTCTTTTTAAGTGCTCTTTCTCACTGTCCCTCTTCCCTTCTGTTTTTGTTTTCCTTCATCTTTCTTTCTCCCTTTTGTTAAGGTTCATTTTGAGGAGAGAGAGATGGTGGAGATCGGAATAACACACTGACCCTGTCAGGTGGAGTCAACGAAAATTTTTAATGAACACACGCAGCGTGGGAGATGGACACTGTACGCAGACAGCATCAAAATCTCGATCTTCAAAACTTCAGAACACAGTTTTATAGGGTCAGGGTAATACAACGCCCCTTCATGCACTAAGCAGATACAATACTTGCATACGTCAAATCAAAACCACAAACCCCCAGTTAACTTTTTGACCCATTTTAAAAGAACATTAGCTTCCATCTTCTTCCAGGTGCAGTGCCCACAACCACCGCCCCAACCTAGCTGTTAGACATCCTGTACTTTCATCAAACCGTCACGTACACCCACAGAAAAACTGCAACCCTAGCAAAACATGCTTAAACTTTCACCTACAAAAATAAACTCACTACTATCTCTGTGTGCATGTGGGTGCGTGTATGTCTGTGCATGTGTTCCTCTCGCCTTGCACCTTATTTGACCTCTCTGCTTATGCAACCAGGCTGAGGCCATCCTGTGTATGATGATCTTAACTTGTATGTAAAATGTATAAAAATGTATTAAACAAATGTTTCAATCAAGAACCTCTACTAAAAGCTTAATCAAAAGATATAGATACATAAAAGATACCAAAGAATAACCTGATTGTTCATAACCTGCTCAAAATACTTGCACTCAGACTCTGCTTTTGCTTTCACTTTTGCAAAGCATGGCGTTTCCTGTCAGCCTCCAGTTTCCTGTCTCATTTTGGCACAGAGTATACTCAACATTAGGGCCTTTCTTTTACAATGCAGTCTGCATATAAACATTTAAGATTATAGATTCAAAAGCATTTCGGGTTATAGATTCAACTCAACAGTTTAACGTGGTTCTTACTGGACCTGTAATAAAGACTAATATGATACCAATATGTTTGAACATCTGAATGCAATATCACTATTAATAATGAAATGGTAATGATGATTATAAAAATAGCAGCAAATAATAGCAGCAAAATATCCATATACTCCTGACACTCTCCTATCCCTCAGTCATGTCTGTCCCATCTGTAACAACTGAAAATAA
>CAKLIZ010004831.1:1513-12791 GCA_922035795.1 Oreochromis mossambicus | reverse complement strand
TGAACAAAAATTAGTTTTGAGCAAACTTAACCATGTTCCTTTTTATTCAGCTTGTCATTTTACCTTTCCAATATTTTCACTTAAGTTATTACTATTCTGCTCAATCATAGTATCTGTTCTAAATCATTGTTATTAAGCTATATTGTAGGATTTCTGCTAAGTCATAGTATTTCTACTATATTATATTTTTCTTTCTAAATATATCTTTTCTGCTATAGAGTAGTATTTCTGCTATTTTATAATATTTATGCTAAACTGGAGTATTTTTGCTAAAACATAGTATTTATTTAAAATTACAATATTGATAGTATATTACAGTGTCTCTGGTAAATCACAGCATTTCTGCTATGTTGTACTGTTTTTCTAAATCACAGTATTTCTGTAATGTTTAAGAATGTTTGGCTAAATATATTCTTTCTGTTATCTTATACTATTTCTCCTAAATTCGTGTATTTTTGGGAAGTTATCGTGTTTCTGGTAAGTTACAATATTTCTGCTAAGTTCTGCTATGCTATTGTATTTCTGCCAAGTATTATGTTTCCTCTAAGATATTGCAGTTCTGCTAAGTTACTACATTTTAGCAACGTTCCTTTGCTTCTGCAAAGTTTTTACAATTTCTGCAATTTTTCAGCTTTTTCAGCTAGTTTCAGCTGACAGCTTCAGCGTTCCAGCATCCACACTGCATTTTCGCAGGAAATGCAAATTTTTCTAGTTATTATTATTATTATTATTCTTCAAGTTGCTTCCGTACGTTTTTCGCCGTAGAACTACTTTCACAATTTTTGTGCTATTTTCACCGTTCAAATTTTAAACTATTCTGCTATTTTTGCTCTTTCCGGCAATGATTTTTGGTATTTTCTGCTATTATACTTTTTAAAATATTAAGCTTTTTATGCTTTTTTTTGTCCCATTGAAATGAATGGAAAACTTCCAAAATTCTGCTAAAACTTGCTTGTTTTTGAAACTTAACTACTTTTTCCTACTTTCACGTAGAACAACCTTTCAAACTTTAAAATGTTCACAAATTATTGGGCTATTCATGAATGATTCAGCTTTTTCATATCTGTTACCATTTTCATCTTATCCCTCTTTAACTTTTGAGTTTCATCTTTGTGATTTTTCACAAAATACATGCGTTGTTATGGTTGCTATGCAGTTGGTTCTAAGTGAGCCACTGTACCTTTGGCAATTTTCTCTTCATGTCCGAACAACTTCTTGCTACTCGCTCAATTTTCATTCAACCCACACAAATTATACATCAAAACGTAGGTATTTTTGCTGGCTTTCAGAAAATGTCACTAGCAGTGTTGTGGGATTTATAGAATTTTGGCAAATCTCCTCAGACCAACACAAAGTCTCAAAAATCCCCATAGAAAGTCAATGGAGAGTTCGTTTAAAATCACCGCTTGATTTCTGTAATGAGAGGCATTTTCGAATCGTCATATCTCCCCAACGAAGCGAAGTTAAGACATGAGGCTTGTGCCAATATATCTTCAGACACTCCTGACGCTCACAATTCAAGAATTGTTTTCTCATCTATTACCATTTGGCCATGAATTGGGTTTGTTTGAGGGTAGGAAATTTGTCCCTCGCTCAGATTTCTTCAGATTTCAAACTCTGGAAATGAGACACTTTTTTCTCTCGTCATATCTTTTTGATAGATTTCCACACAGACCTGAAAATTTCCATGACTGTTCACCAAAACCTGCTGTCTCTTACGGTGAAAGAATGATATCAATACTCCAAATAGATTTAGAGTTAGAAAGCATTGTTTGAGGGCAAGTCAAGGCAGTTTTCGCTTTGCCTCTACTCAGTTATGGTGCATTACAAGTCAAATATCTTCAATAATTCATATTTTAATGATAAATTGTCAACACCTTAAGATTCCCCCATCTGTTCTGAACAAAACGGTGTAAGAATGACCGTTCTAGCCCCTACGGTTAGGAAATTATGGCCATTTGTTTGAGAGGAATCCTCACTATGAGAAATACACTGCAGAAATCCTGTCTCTCTCTGTGTGCATGTGTGTAAAAACAGGTGCACCTGTTTTGGCGGGAAAAAGTACACAGCCTCTCTGATTGGTGGATTCAAATTCAGCAGCTCCCAGGCTGTTTGGCTGCTGCTGCTGCTGCTAGTGTGTGTGTGTGTGTGTGTGTGTGTGTGTGTGACAGAGAGAGAGAGAAAGAGAGGGCGAGAGAGAGTTTTTATGGGAGCATCTTATTGTATGATTTAAATTCAATATATTTAGACTGGTTGACTGAATTTGATCCTGTGTGTCTCTCTGTGCTTGTGTGTTTCCATATGTGTCCATATTTGTGATTGTGGGACTTTTTTCAGCTGTTCGTTTTGCTTTTCCAATTTTTCTATTTAACTTATTACTATTGTGCTAAGTCATAACATTTCTGCTGCTTTTCAGTATTTGTGCTAAATACAGCATTTCTGCTAAATCATACTATTTCTGCTATTTTATAGGATTTGTACTTAATATAATATTTCTGCTTAATTATAGTATTTCTGCCATTTTATAGTATTTGTGCAAAAACATAGTATTTCTACTAAATGCAGTATTTCTGGGTAATCATTGTATTTCTATATATTTCTGCCAGGTCCCCAGGGAGTCAGTCCTGATTCTTTTTTCATTTAACAATTACATTTGAGTGACCCTTAGCATGTTCAGGATTTTTTCAGCTGTCCATTTTGTTTTTCCAATTTTTCTATTTAAGTTATTACTATTGTGCTAAGTCATAGCATTTCTGCTGCTTTTCAGTATTTGCGCTAAATATAGCATTTCTGCTAAATCATACTATTTCTGCTATTTCATAAGATTTGTGCTGAATCATACTATTTCTGCTATTTTATAGGATTTGTACTTAATATAGTATTTCTGCTTAATTATAGTATTTCTGCCATTTTATAGTATTTGTGCTAAAACATAGTATTTCTACTAAATGCAGTATTTCTGGGTAATCATTGTATTTCTATATATTTCTGCCAGGTCCCCAGCAAGTCAATCCTCTGTGAGGACTGTAATATTCAAATTTACATATCAGGGCATGCACGGCTTCCCAACCAGCCAATCATATCTGTGGGCTGAGACATACAAATTTGTATATTGAGGCTTCCATGGCTTCCCAGCCAGCTGAGGGCAAGTCAAAGTAGTTCATGCCTCACCTCTACTCAGTTATGGTGCATTACAAGTCAAATACCTTCGGTAATTCACATTTTAATGATAAATTGTCAACAGTTGAAGATCCCCCCATCTCTTTTGAACAAAACGGTGTAAGAATGACAGTTCTAGCCCTCATGGTTAGGAAATTATGGCCATTTGTTTGAGGGGAATCCTCACTATGAGAAATAAACTGCAAAAAGCCGGTCTCTCTTTGTGCTGCGTGTGTGTGTGTGTGTGTGTGTGTGTGTGTGTGTGTGTAAAAGCCACCCCTGCACTAATTACTGATAGTTGAGAACAAGTCTTTGTGTATTAACAGGTTTCCACTCTATGAAACTGATTTTTCTTACAAATATGATTTTTACATTAACATGTGGTTTCACAAAGTGTAACTGTTAAGGCTATAGTTTAGATGGTTGTCTTTAAAACCTTCACTGAAGAGTCTTGTTGGAGACAGCCACAGCTTTACCTCACTGTAGCAGGGGTGAACAAGTGGGTGCAAGTCCATCTATGTCAGAATTCATATGATTACAACCAATATGTATTAGAATAAAAGAAATGTGCAATGAACATGTCAGGAGTCACTGTTAAAAAGTCTCATGGCAGTGGGGTTAAAGGACCTCCTGAACCTCTTGAGTCCTGCAGTGCAGTGAGATGTGCCTCTGCAGCTCCTACTGTCCTGTGAGGATGCTTTGGCGATCACCAACACTAGCTCCTTGGTGTTGGTTTTCAGAAGAAGACTGTTCTTATTTTTGCAGTCAGTTAAATAAATCTATCATAATACAGTACATTTTAACATAATGACCTTATGTTTATTTATGTCTTTTAACCATTATTTCAAATTCAAAGAATCCTGTTTGAAACATTTATTAAACTTATAGAATTAAATTTCTGCTAGTTGTTTTTTGTTGCAAAAAAATCTAGTTTAATAATATTTAAATTTACATATATTTTTCACGTTTTCAATGCCAATTTTGTGTAATGGCAAAGTTTCCCACTACCCGTGAATGCCTCTTTTGTACGTCTCTGGCTGACTCCTGAATCTCCGCCCACTCTCTGCTTGATCCCTGCCGGTAAGCCTGCTTCTCTGTCTCTCTTCTCTGAAATTAAATGTGTATAAGCTGTTTGAGTGATTTACCGAGTTGTTGTTTGTGACTTATAAAGCCAGTCGAAGTATAAGTCATGTTAAGGTAACACAATGGCTGCTTTTTGAGTGAAACGTTGTAATTTTAGTATTTAAAAGGAGTGTTTGGTATGCTAGCCCTAACAACCTAAACGCTAACGCCTAGCCTAGCTCCTATAGGCCTAGTGTGAAATTAATATGGTTCATTTAATTGTTTAATACAGTTATTGTGTTGTATTTGGTTCATTCGGTGTGTTAGTGTTTCTGAGTCTCTTGGGGAAGCTGAAGTTAGTTCTCCTCTTCACAAATCAGTCAGTTAAAACGGCCTCATTCTTTAGGTTATAAGGTAATGAGCCGCCATTTTAGAATTACTGATTAGCTGCTGAAGCAGCAGGGTCAGCAACTTCAAAGGAGCCATTTTACCGCCTCTGACTGAAGGCCGGGAGAAAAAGAGTCACGTGCCTGTGCCGGTGTGTCTGTGTTGTGGGTTAATTAACAGAAGGGAGAGAGAGAGTGAGGATAAAACACATAATATAAGAACAATAAAATTTCTTAACAAGAAGTTTTTTTTAATTAATCAATTTTAGTTTTTTAGTTAAATTTTAAGAAGTATTTAACAAACACTTGTTTGTGCAGGTTGGTTGGTTTTTAAGTAAAACCTACACCTGCAGCTCTGTTTAACTTCTCACTTTGTGAAAAATTGATAACATATAAAAAAGGCCACCTTCAAATAAATAAAATGCAGCAGTGCACCATTAATATTAATATGATATGTAGATGTTTAAAACAACAGCATATTAAATGATACTGTGTGCAGGTGATAATATTTTTAGGAAGCAGAATTTGAATGTAGACCAACTCAAATGTTGAAGCCTACAAAAATATCATCCAAGCTTTCATTTATGATTGTTCATGCTTTGAAATTGTGATGTCACAATTTGATAAAGTGTGCAGTGCTAGGTGTAGCAAATCATTGCTTATGAAATCTACTGTGTTATCTAACAGCACCAAACTAATAGAGCTATCACATAACTGAGAAACTTGTGTGGCTTATTACAAATGGATGAAACCACATTTTACCTTAATGAAGACAGTAATCTTTAATAAGGTGTAGAAAAAAGAGGTGAGTTGTTTGTTGCTGTGGTAAACAAAGAAGTGTACTGAATCTTTTGGACTACACAGAGTGACGCAGTATTGACTGTGATGCTGATCTGAGTTGTCTCATTCTGTATTTTTGTGCTTTGTCTTTTGTTACACAGAGTGAAAGAGATCTTTGGTTTTGCCTTTGCTGGTAAGTAAACAGTGATTGTAACTGAAGCAGTATGAACCTGGCATTGCGTAGCACGTTTGACGACTTACATACAGTAGTTTGACCTTTTGTGATACGTTTCCATTTAATGGTTGGCAAAAACATAGGATTTGTGACCTGTAGCAGCAAAGCCCCCACACAGGACCTCTGACTGTCCCTGAAAATGTCCCTGAAGTTTAATAGCCCATTTATGTATGATTTAAATTTCTTATGGCTTATTGAATCCAAACAGTTAAATGTCAGATGTCTTTATCCAGGTGTTCATTTTCTCCTTATGTTTGTGGATTTAAGTAGCGGACAAAACAATTAAAGTGTTTTAGGGGAGTCAGTATAAGTGGTTGCTCAAACACTTAAGAGCTGCACAGGTATTGATTTATATTGTCTCTCAAATTCTGCTGATGTATTACATTAAAGTCAGAACACTGTAGAAGTATTTTGCCTGACTCAGTATAAGTAATAGCTTTAACAGTAATAAAAACAAAGAGAACCAGAGGTGTGAGTGGAAATTGTTAGGTACATTACGTGTCTAATTAGTTTATTACTTATTTAGTGAATATAATGTGTTTTAAAATTAAATAGAAATGTTGCCAAAAAGGGACATTGCAACATACATAAATATTCCTAGCAACTGGTACAATGAAAGGAATTTTTAGTGTAATATTTTAGGACATTTAATTTTAATCACAAACATTCTGCACCTCTGTTATTGTAACATGTCAATATTTACATGTATTTCAGGATTTGCATATTCATATCAGACTAACCAAAACATGATGAGGTTTTCTGTTGCTTCTGATTTCAAGAATTACTTTGTATTTAATGTTTTTAACCTGAAAGGACATTAAAAGTTTTGGTTTTTCACACTTTATTAGAACTGACCTGTTGTAGAAAATGTTGGAGCCACAAGGCTTCTGTGTAGGAAATATTTGGTGTATCCTGCACTTGTGCCAACAAATATTGGTGCCTGTTCTTTGCATTTCTGTAGTAATAATGCTTTTATTACACATGCTATAGCCATGTGAGATCCTGCAGTTCTATTATCTCCTCTTTAGACTACAGTAAAATTAAAAAAGCTTAAAGTAATTGAGGATTTTACTAGTTAATTTGTGTCACAGTAAATTGGATTGTGTGTGAAGAGGCTCAACAGTCTGAATCATCAAACAGTGATCTGATGAATTGTTTCCTTTCTCTAGACTGCTGATCTGATCGTCTCAAGTCTGGTGAGTAAAGGTTTGTCTGAGGTGCAGTGCTGGGAAATGTTTCTCATTATAGGAGATTCAGTGTAGTGCTGTGAGTCAGCACAGCTATTGTGATCATCAAAAGTCATCAAATCCTAAAAAAGTCTGTGTAAACCTTTCCAGACCTACAGAGGTCGGTAGGTTATTGTAGCAGCGCATATTTTTTCATATTAGAGCAGCTCATGAACAGCAGTTTAGGTACAATTAAGTCTTCAAGTAGGGCCTTGTGGATTTCAAAAGCTTCTTTCCCTTCATTAAATTAAGTCACTGTCTGAAAACTGCTCTTTGAATTAGTCTTTTATAATTAAAGATTTTGTTGATGACTGGAAAAAATCAAAAGCACAGATACAGCATTCATTTCTGTATTTTATGATTAAATGATCTACAAAGAAATTATGATCATATATATTTTTAATTAGGCCTTTAAATCGGTCATTATAAGTACGTCCTAGATTTAGTGGAGTGCTTATGGCTGTGTATTAAACATGCCCCAAATGTGACTGAAATATGTAGAAACAGTATTGTTTACTTTTATGTTAATGGATCTCAAATCCCTGTTTCTGTGTGCCCAGATATTAAGATGTACTGTTGTCCCAGGTAAGTACACACAGAAACAGGGATTTGAGAACTTTGAGGATTAAGGAACATGTGATGTGGCATGAATTTTAAGCAGGTGGCCTGAAACTGTCTGCTCTAACCTCAGTGTGTTGGTTTTGTTGGACCATATGATATTTACAGTAGGTTATTGTAGCAGCACATCTTGGTTTAAGTTTATAGACACTGTTTGTTTTTATTGTGTTAATAGAATGTAAAAATTTCTTTAGAATAGTTCCACCACCATTTTTAAGCATTTTCAATCAGTTCAGTCCAATAATGTACTGTGGAACTCTTCAATATGTAAAGCCCTATATGTACTGTATTTTTCGGATTATAAGGCGTATGCAGCTAACCAAATATTCAGATAACTCAAACTATTCAACTCATTCACAGTAACTCTCAACATTTTTCAGTGGTAACACAGAACAATACACTCACTTTTTCTGTTCAGTCCTCTTCCACAAATCTATCAAATTCTTCATGGATTGATCGGTTTGAAATCTGCTTCATACGCATGTCTCTAAACAGATGCCAGGTTCTCATACACTCACCATAATATTATGTTTAAGGACAATACGAATGACTCCGCGAGGCACCTGACTACTGTGGCTGTAATGCTCCAACAATCCATCAAACGGTGCAGCTTTGTAGCTTTCCAAAGTCGTACTAAAACATTTTGACAGATGTTTGAGCCCCGTGTAGCACAAAATTGGGTTGAGGTCAGCAAGCACAGCCAGAATTAATACATAAGGTAAACTGTTGATTTTTGAGAAAACTAAAGGATTTCAAGTTTGACTTATAGTCCGAAAAATACTGGAAAGCCATGTTTATTGAAAATATGCCTAATTCCTGTCTCTTTTTGTCTTACAGGTGACCTGCTGCAGAATACCCTCTCCCTCTATCATTAACAAGCAATTCAGTCTGTCCTATCACTCTCCCTCTCCCTGCTCCATCTTTTTTGACAAGCCATTCTATCTTCTATCATTTCTCCGCCATGAGCTCTATCTAAGTTGACAAGCTTGAACCTGAGTTGAAACGCAATCCTGTGACTTGAAATCAAGTTTTACCAGAATCTAAGTTTTTGGAATTGAAGTTACCAGAACTTCGTCGATCTGTTTTCAGAATTCTGAGAGATCTCCGCTCTCACTGCTCCATCTTTCCTGTCGTTAAACTCTCTCACATCCAGTCATTTTGCTGGAAATTACAAGTAAAAAGTTGAATATACAGTAATAGAATTACAGTACAGTAGAACTCACTGTAGAAACTACTTACAGAGCCCTACATTTGTCATTTTAATTTTGCATTACACTTTGAAATAAACACTGATAGTTTGGCTTACAAGTGCAATTTGATCAATTATATAAACTTATATACACCTTTTTTGAGATATTTGTAGTAAGATAATCTGGTTATTTTGTAATTCAGACTCTTATATTCACATAAATATTAAATTTGGTTCAAATACATTTTTCAAGTCTGTTTCATTGGCTATAACATTTAACTACAAGTTTATACTATTATTGTTTAAGGACAAACCCAGTTTTTTGTCACTCAGTGTAAGTATTCAGTTACAGTTGTCATCTAGAGGCTGCCCTGAGAACCCAGACTTCCTGTTTCCTGACTGCTGCAGAACATCCAGCTGAAGAATCCCCATCACCTGTCATCTGATCACCACACCATCACAGCTCATATTTGCTTTAAATTTTAAATATCTGAAAGATTTACACAAAGTCTAGTTAAAAGCTAAGAGTTTTATTATAGCCTGTTGATTGATTGTTGAGATTTATTCTGCATATTACATTACAGAAGTATAGACCTATTTGTTATCCAGTCTGGTTAAAAAAATATAAGAAGTAATAATATACAGTTTTTGAAAAAGCTACAATAAAACAGACCAAAGAACTTTAAATAACTTTTATATTGAGTTTGTATTTAAGTCAGCCTTTTACATCAATTCTGATAAATCTCTGATTTAATAGTCATTAAAGTCATTAGTTTTTCAGTGTTTACAGGTTGACTTTTGTTTACATTTGTGTATACATATAAGTTCCAGTTTGTACTTCAACAAAATGCCAAGAAAAGGTCAAAGGTCGCAGTCCCAGAAGCTTCGATGGCAAAAGGAGAAGGAACAGGTAAATGTTTCTCAGACCGGTGAGCAGGTAAAGGTGTCTGTTACAAGTATTCCCAGTCCAGAAGTGCAGAGCAGTGCTCAGACAGCCGCAGTGTCTTATGCAGATGTGGTAAAGAGAGGTGTTCGCTCGGCATGTGTGCCAGATGCTAAAGTACAGCAGGTAATTCAGACTGAACCCCAGGTAACTGTGCAAACGCAGCATGATGGAGAAGCTCCAGGACCATCTCATGTAGAGGTTACAAACAGTGAAACTCGTCCACGAGTGAGTAGCATCTGTGCGTCCCGAAGCCAGGCCTCTGCTAGGTATGGAAAATACAGGAATCAGCAATGCATGGCTAACAGTTTGGTTTTCCTGTCATTCTTACACGAGGATGAATTCATTACGAGAGCAGATCTAAACCGTGTGTTGGACAAAGGCCATGCCATGCATTCAGATGCCAGAAAGAGGTTTGTGAACAGTGTGTTTCTAGCCTGCGATGAGCTTCCCACAGTGGTCAGCAGCCGCAGACACAAGTATCAAGTGGACATGTCTCAGTTTGCTCATTACGGCACATTTGATGGTACAGATCATCTTCCGAGCCTTGAACAGGGACTACAGTGTTTGGCTTCAGCGGTTCGCTATGCTTTGCTAGTCATGGGAGGAAACGTCATTGCAGTTTGCAGGCTGACTTCAGGTGAATACGCATATTTTGACCCTCACTCACGTAAGTCTACAGGAATGCCATTGTCACTAGGTGTAAGTGGTGGAACTGCAGTTATGTTAAAATTCACACGTCTTAACGACATGACTGACAGGATCAAATGTTTGTACCGAATGTTTAGCATCGCACCAACCAGCACTTATGAGCTACAGCCTGTCGAGTTTCACAGTGAAAACGCTGCTGACCAAAGAGATGCTAATCAAACCACCGAATACAGACAAACCGCTGCAAGTGTTCCAGCCGCAGCTTTAAATGAACCTGTCCATGAATTAAATTCCCAAACAACCACTGAGCAGACACGGAAAACTGTTACGGAGACTGTAATCACTGAAGTGACATCATCCAGAGTGGATTATTCAGATGAGACAGCTGCTACTGAAAACAAGAATCGTCCTTCTGATTATTTACAGAAAGAAACCTCTGCATCTTCTGTGAGAGAAACTCAGGTAATATCAGATGCTGTTCCTCAGAATGATTCAAACATTGTCTCCTGTTCAACTAAGGCAACACAGGAACTGCCACATAAAATTTTGAAACGTAATAAACAGGAAGCACAAAAAATGAGGAGAAGGTCACTGGCCCAACAGAAATTACCACAAAGAAAGGAAAATCAGAAAAGGAAGGAAAGGGAGATGTACAGTTGTGATGAAAGCTTTAAGGCAAAGAAAAGAAATTCCAGTAGAAAGTCTAATGATCCAGATCACAGACAGAAGAAGAGAGTGTACAAAAATAATCTGTATAAATTAAATGCTACATATAGAGAGAAACAGACAGAACATTTGAGAAAGATCTATAAAGAAAGAGATGATTTTAAGGAAAAACAGAAGGAGCAAATGAAAAGGCTGTATAGAGAAAGTGCTAAAATTAGAGAGAAAAAAAGGGAATGTGTCATAAGGACATACAAAGACAATCCTATATTCCGAGAAAAGCAGAAAGAACATATAAGGAGAACATATAGAGAGTCTTCTATATTCCAAAAAAAGCAGAAAGAACGTATAAGAAGAACATATAGA
>CAKLIZ010004830.1:0-12793 GCA_922035795.1 Oreochromis mossambicus | reverse complement strand
AGGTCTGTACAGGAGCATGTCCACCCCCACTGAAGATCTCAGTCACTATGAAACATAGAAAGCTGCTTCATTTTCAAATGGTGAACTTCCAACAATGAGTGAAACAGTAAGAGCATGTGGAGAGTTTGGAAACATCCCATTAAGAAAGAGAAATCAAACATTTGGATTAGGGATGGGTACCGGTGTCCGGTGTCATGATGGCACCGGTTCTGACATAAATGGTAGTAACCAGACCGAAAAGCAGCGCACATTTCGGTGCTTTATTTCGGTGCTTTTTTTTTTCCTGAGCCAATTCTAGCCAATCATTTTAAAGTTCTTTTAAAGCAGAGCTACAGATTAAAAATGCCCAAGGCGAAGCGGTCAAAAGTCTGGCTGTACTTCACAGCAAAAGATGCAAACTCAGCTGCCTGCAACAACTGCTTTTAGGTGATACTGTGATACTGTGCAAAGGAGGTAACATCTCGAATCTGATGAAACACCTGGCGACGCATAGCGTCACAACTACTGCGGCTGTGGTGCCTGTTATCGGACCCGGAGTTAGCAACATCCCCCAAAAACCCGAAGAGGAGAGTCCTGGCCCCTAGCCCTGCCAGTGTAGCAGAAATGATGATGATGATGATGATGGCAGCAGCAGCCGTTCTTCTCTGCGTGAGTAGCTTATAGTGATGGGTCGGTCGCAAACGAAATGGCTCTTAGAGCCGGATCTTTGACGTGAACGACGTGAGCCGGCTCCTTATCGCGAGCCGTGGGTTTTCTTTTTTTCTTTCTCTCACCCTCTCTCTCGCACTTTTTTTTCCCCGGTTCACTTCGCACGCGAGCCGCAAAGCACAAGGCCCCCCAAGGAAGATGCTCCTGGGGGGAGCATCTTCCTTGGGGGGCTCAACCAGGGGTAGCGGTCATTGCCTATTAGGGGCTCTGTTGGCTCTTAGGTAACGTTTCCTCGTGGCTGCGTGCAGCGGGGCTAGAGGAGGGTCTGTGCTGACGGACGTGGGTTACTGACCTGGTAGCCTGGCTGCCCCTGGGTGGGTCCGGGATGGGCGTGAGGTTCTGGGGGGCGCTCTGTCTCTGGGCTGGGACCCTAGCCGGGCCTGGTTGGTGTGTTGCCGGGGTTGTGGGCGGGTGGATGTATGGGGGCCCAGCTCTGGCACAGGGTGCCGCTGGTGCATCGAGCCACCTGGGGGCTCTTCAACTGGTTGGGGAGGTTGTGACACCTTGCAGGAGCTCTCCTCTCTTCAGGAACTCTCTCTGCAGGAGGGGGAGATACAGGAGAGGTGGAGGAAGATCTCAGCCTGGGCATCTATTGTCTTGTGTAGTCTGGAAGATGAGTGGATGATGGGGTGGGTGCAGTTTTCTCTGTGGTGGGGTCAGGTGGACTGTCCCGGGCTCTGTGGAGCCGGGCTGCGCTGCTGCACTGGGCCCCGGTCCGGATGGGCCTGGGCCCCCTTTCCCTGGCAGGTCGTGGAGTATGGGGGTGCCTACTGGGGTCAGCGGGGGAGCTGGCCCCAGGGAGGGGTCACTTGCCCCTCCCTTCCTTCCCTCCCCATCTCCAGCTGCCTCCCTCTTCCCGCTCCACCACAATCACCCACACATGCAGGGCCTTGGGGTAGGGGTGTATCACCAGGGTGCAGAGGAGGCATCCCCCCCCCCCTCCGTCCCCTCCGTCCCCTTCTGGCTGCCTCTGCCTCAATTTTATCCCACAACTTAGACATTCACATTACTCACACTCTCATTACACATACATATAGGATCTTGGGGGTGGGCACGCTAAATGGAATCCAAATTACCATCAGGGTGTACACCTCACCCCTGGCGTCGTTGCCCACCTCTCAATTTTAAATACACGTAGACATTGCGTGTGGGCAACAAGGTCTCAAACAGCATCACCCTGAGCACGGGGGCTCCACAAGGCTGTGTGCTCAGTCCTCTGCTCTTCACCCTGCTGACACATGACTGCACACCAACCTACAGCTCCAACCACCTTGTGAAGTTTGCGGACGACACAACGCTGGTGGGGCTCATCATCAAGGGCGATGAGACCCACTACAGGAAAGAGGTTGAGCTCCTGACCACGTGGTGCAGAGACAACAACCTCCTGCTAAATGTTAGCAAGACCAAGGAGGTTATTGTCAACTTCCAGAGAGGCCACACCTGTCACCCCCCACTGACCATCGACGGCGCTGCGGTGGAGAGGGTGAGCAGCACCAAGTTCCTGGGGGTGCACATCAGTGAGGACCTCTCCTGGACCACCAACACAGCATCACTGGCCAAGAAAGCACAACAGCGCCTCTACTTCCTGCGCAAACTCAAGCGGGCAAGTGCTCCACCACCCATCCTGACCACATTCTACAGAGGAACCATTGAAAGCATCCTTTTCAGCTGCATCACTGTGTGGGGCGGTAGCTGCACTGACTATAACAGGAAAGCTCTACAACGCATTGTGAGAACGGCTGAGAGGATAGTTGGTGTACCACTCCCCTCCCTGCAAGACATCTACACCACCCGCCTCACCCGCAAAGCCATCACAATTGTCAACGATGCAACCCACCCCGCGCACTGTCTGTTCAGCCTCCTGCCCTCTGGAAAGAGATACAGAAGTCTCCGCTCCCGCACTACCAGGCTCACCAACAGCTTCATCCACCAGGCTGTGAGACTGCTGAACTCTCTCCCCTCCCGGCTCCCAGCCAGCAGAACCACCAGATTGGCAGAAGTATAGGAAGACATACTGGACTCTACCCCCCCACCCCCACCCCCACCCCACCCCCACGCACACTCCCCAACAAGGAAACGCTCTCTGAACCAAGAACTGGAAAACATTCCTGACTGGAAACAACTACCTCTGCATTGCAATTGCACACACCTGCTGCTTTATATTTTAGTATTTTTTTTAGCACTATTTATATTATTTATATTACTATTACTGCTGCTACAGTCTTATGCTGCATTAAAACAAAAACCCTTACCAACCACAACCTGGGACTACCTCAAGTAGACTAGTACACCACTTTCCAGGGCACACTGTTGAAACACTTTATTATATGTTAGGTCCTGTCTTGTTATATCCTGTATGTTACCTAAATGTTGTGCATCTGCACTTTATTGTTGTCAATGTCTACGCATGGGACAGTGTGAAACATAATTTCAATTCCTTTGTATGGCAAGTACATTTGAAGAAATTGACAAATAAAACTGGCTTTGACTTTGACTTTGACATTGAGGCCTATCAGGTGGGCTTTGCACTTACCTGCTGCTCTCTGGCAGGTAGCTCCATGCCCTCCTGGGTTTTAAATGCACCTTAGAACAAACATACACCAACATTACATATGAGCGGGTGGAGGGAGGTTTGGAGTCTTCTCACACCCCCGTTCTCTGCGGCCTGTTGGAGCGGGGGGGCTAGGAGGAGGAGTTGGCCGTCCGACTGGGGTCTGGTATGTGGGGCCTCCCTGCCGCTGGGGAGTCGGGGCGGTCTGCTTCTCCCCACCTCAGGGAAAAGGGTAACACCACCTGGGTCTGGGTGCAGTTTCCCCCTCCAGGGGCAAGGGTACCTAGACCCGGTTCTTAGAGTACGCTTGGGGAGTGTGATTGTGTGTACAGTGTCTCTTTATGTCTGTCTCCACGTTGGTTGAGTGTGGAGTAATTGCATTTGAGAGCATGAGGGTGGGAATGGATGTTTGTATCTGAGTGTGCCTGTTTGTCTGTGTCTATATGTCAGGTTGGGTATCAGACGCCACCTCTCTGGGGACATCTCAGGCCCTCCAAGGTTTGGAGGCCTATCTCCCCCCACCACTTCCCCTGACGGTGGCAGACGCCCTCAGACATCGGTGCGTTGGTGGTTCTTTGTGTCCGGGGATGGGCATCCAGGTACACACCGGCTCACTCCTTGGCGGCTGCTTATCCGGGCCTGGAGCCTGGGGCTCGTTCGGGCCACTTCGGAGGTGGGGTGCCCTCGGCCTCTCGGCCTGGGGCTCGGTCACTCAGGCACAGCTGGCTGCCGGCGGAGCTCACGGGCACGTCACTGCAACCCCCCCTGGCTTCTGCTCCGCGGCTGCTGAGTGACGCCTCATCTGAGACTCTCCTCAGCTCTTTCTGGGATAGTGACGCGGCTGCCCCTCCGTTGGTCTTCCTTGGTCTCTTGTGTTCTGGGGGCCTCTGGATGTCTGGAGTTTTGATCTCCTCCATACCTGCTTCATGCCCTGGAGGATGGGGCTGTGGCCCCCCCACACCCTCTAGCAGATCATTACATGAAGGAACCTTTTAAAATACAAGCGCGTTCATGCTCACAGGTGCACACACGGGTGATCACACACACAAACTACACCCTTTTTGGCTCCTACCTCAAAGCACACTGTGCGCTGTCGATCTTACGTGCTGCACAATAATGTTTAACATTTAATATTTACTGCCATATTCCCATATATCATTGTGATGTTGTTTATTCTATTACTCTCGTTTTCTTCTGCTTGTCTTCTATTTTCTTTCTCAACAGGTGATCCAGGTTTGTTTGTTTGTTTATTTACAAGGAACCCCATTAGCTTCCACACCAGTGGTTGCTAGTCTTCCTGGGGCCCAAATCATCAAATACCATCAAATTAAATATTACACAATGAATTGGATGCAAAATATCCACATAATTTGGCTCTTACATCCACAATAAAAAAAAAAGTTTTACAATTCTGAAAATATAAACATGTTAATATAAAAAAATAAAAACAAAAAAATATATATATATAAAACACTCAAACAAAATACACAATTTCCATTACAAGTGACATTACCCTCTTACAATTTTTACAAATAAATTAAAAACTGCCTAAATAGGCTTTTAGGTGATTTTTAAAAGTATGAATAGAAGCCAATTCTCTAATTGCATAAGGCAACTTATTCCACTGAAAAGATGCTCTAAATATAACAGAGTTTTTCAAAAAGTTACTTTTAACTCGAGGAGTTACTAAATTGTGGTTGGTTGAGAATCGTGTAGCATGATTATGTATTTCATCTGGATACTGCAACTGAGCATAAAAAAAGTGTGGTGTGTTTACCAGTATTGCTTTCTTTAAAAATACAAGTAAGCCATAGTATAATTTAGCTTGTACAGAAAGCCAAGAAAGTTTATTGTGCATTTTATTGATATTTGTATAATATGAACACCTTAACACTAATCTGGCCGCCCTATTTTGGACTAACTGAAGTCTGTTCAGATCTGTCTTATTAGCTGCTGACCAAATAATTGAGCAGTACTCTAGATGAGATAATACTAGTAATGACATCTTTCATAATTGAATAAGTAATATAAAAGGAGCATTTCCTAGCTATAGCTATGCCCTGTCCCATTTTCTTAATAACAAAGTTGATGTGCTGAGACCATTTAAGGTGGTGGTTTATGGTAACACCAAGTAATTTAATCTGGGTGACCTGTTCTAATACCGATCCAGCTATGGAAAGATTTAGTTGTGGGCAGTTGACTAAGCGTACTCTACTTCCTATTAACATGGATTTTGATTTAGACACATTTAGAATCATGTTGTTTTTACTTATCCAGTCAAACACGTTCAGCAAATCTTGCTGTAATACGGTGGTCAATTCAGAGTAGCTACTTGTTGAATAAAACATGGTGGAATCATCAGCATACATTACAAGATGGGATTTATCCAGGATGTACGGCAAGTCGTTTGTGAATACTGAATAGAGAAGTGGACCGAGGCAGCTGCCTTGGGGTAGACCACAGTTCGTTTCACAGCCCTCAGAGAAATAACCATTATAATAAACCTTTTGCCTTCTTCCAGACAAATAGCTTTCCATCCAGCACAAAGCAGCTGGTGAAAATCCATAACATTTTAGTTTATCTATCAAAAGATCATGATTTATCAAATCAAATGCAGCACTAAAATCCAAAAATACCACCCCGACCAAATTCCCATTATCTAAATATTTATACCAGTTATCTGTCATGTGAATGAGAGCTGAACTGGTGGAATAACCAGGTTTGTAAGCATGTTGAAACTGAGTGAGTAACTGATTTTCTGTTAGGTAATGTTGAATTTGTTCATAGACAATGCTCTCCATAATTTTACTTAGAACGGGGAGTAGACTAATAGATCTGCTATTAACACCATTAAAAACGTCTTTCTTCCTTTTAGGAATGGGAATTATTTTCGATTCTTTCCACTGCAGTGGAAATAAGCTGCATGCCAAAGATCTATTAAATATGTGACATATACACAGCAAATTCAAAAGTGTTAAATGTATTGGTGTTAGTAGTCTTCTTGCAAAAGTAGAGTTAATTTTACTCTTAGTAGAGTCACATTCCTTTAATGTAACTCTGAGGTGTAAAATTATAGTAGTTAAAACCGAGTGTTAAAAATGAGTGTTTCTATGTCAAATCTGGAGGTGTTACAATGGAAACATTAACTCTTGAGCTCTTAACTCCGAACTCCTAGAGGGGCTATGACACTAATAGAGTAAATTCACAGACTCCGCCCCCAGCACCACAGATTCTGATCCAAGCTTAAGTGAAGCCGTTTAAGAACATTTTGCTCTACATATTTCTGAGTTGTTTGCCATGCTTGGTAAGTCATTTTTTCAAAGATTGTTTCACTTATTATTATTAGCTTTTACTTCTGTGGCTCTTTGGAGTTGAGACAAAGCTGTGTGAAAGGCATTAGCCATGTTGCTCGGTGATAGCATGATATTCTGTTTTAGCTAGCTGAAAGGTATTGTTTGCGGGCAAATACTACAGCCTTGAAAAAAGCTTGCATGTGAATTTTCAGTCAAATTTTTGGTCAACTTAAATACACCTAAAACAATGTCCAGAATGTGAAATGTTGGTATAATGGTGCTACTTGAAGCCTGAAAACGATCTCCTATAAAAACAAAACGAGCAAACAGCAGTAGCTGCTGTTTGCTCGTTTTTTTCTATATATGTCCTGACTGGGTTCTATGTTAGCATTTAGATCCCTCCAGAGTTTTGTGCACAGGGTTTAGGTAAAAATGAAAAAGGTTGAGGTTTTAAATTTGGTTCGGTATTACCTGTTGTCTGTGTCCTTGTCTTTTGGGAAAATACTTTACACAAGTAATGGCTCAAAAATGATTCCTTTTTCTACTGTGCTGCAATTGATTACCGGATTATTTGTGCAATTAATTAGTGTCAACTAATTTTTAATCGATTTTTAATCAATCTCCACACAGAATATGCCGTGAATATGAAGGTGGAATATGGGGGAGAGCAGAAGTGCGTTGAAGTTCCACAAAGTGACGAATGAAGGACATGCATATTTTATTGAAGAAATAAGTGATGAGAATGCTGTTATTTATTTGCATTTACCAGCTCACCTATGTCAGACTTTTTGATAAACAAAATTCTAATGAAAGTGAGAACATGTACATTGTTACATCTTTCAGAAAATGTTTTGAAATTGTGGTGCACAGTTCAGAATAAATGTTTTTCAAAAACCATTGCATCTTTTTAATGTTTATTTCCAAAGGAATTTCTAGAATTTCAGAACAGTAGAATTTTCACTTTTTAGAATTAATTAGAAGATAACTCTTATGTAGTTAAACTAAAATACTCTTTGAGAGTTAATATATAAACTCTTAACACCTAGTTAGCATTAGTAAGTGTTAAATTATCAACTCCAGATAGATTTGGTGTTTAACACTGAATCAGAGTTAACTGACCAACTCTCCAAAAAGAGTTAAAATAACACTCTCTGGTGTGGACCCATATAGACACTTTAATAGTGTTGAAATCAAATCTGATAGTGTTAATTTGGACATGCTGGATTTGCTGTGTAGGAAGGGACACAAACTTGGCTGCAACTTTGAGCAGTTTACTGTCTATGTTATCAGAGCCAGAGGATGTATCGTCAGGAAGTGATATCAATAAGCGCTCTACCATCTCCGCATTCACTGCCTCAAACTTAAATTGGCATTGCTTATTATTCATGATAACATCCTGTATAAGACGACGTGATAAGGTGGAATCGCCTCTGCTCATATTAGATTTTAAATTTGTTATTTTATTACTGTAGTAATTCACAAAATAATTGGCTATGTCCTTAGCTTTACTTATAAACGTACCACCCGTGTAGATGTGAGACACCACCGGAGCAAGATCTCTACCCATTATATTATTTAAAACTTTCCACACCTTCTTGCTGTCCTTGTTGGCCTCCTTGAGCTTAAGTTGATAATATTCTTTCTTCTTATGCCTATTCAATTTAGTTACTTGATTTCTTAACTCGCGATATCTTGCCCACTCTTGTGGACTAACAGACTTATGTGCTTTTGCTTTTGCTATATCCCTTTCTGACATTGCAGCCTTAAGTTCATTATCTAGCCAGGGTGCATACTTCTTTTTAACAGTAAATCTTTTTAAGGGGGCATGTTTGTCAGCCAGGTGGCAAAAGTTTTCAATAAACATAGATAATGCCAAATCAGGGTCACGCTCGAGGCAGATGTCAGTCCAGTGAATTTCTTTTACGTCATTAATATACTTATCTGCATTGAAATTTTTATATGATCTATGAAAAATAATCTTTTGTGCAGTTTTCAGTGGTTTCATTTTCTTGGTCAAACCTACAAGATTATGGTCACTATAACCAACTGGAATAGAAACAATATTAGAGCAATGCTCAGGAACATTTGTATATATATGATCTATACATGATGATGACCTATGACCTCCTGCGTTGACCGTGACCCGGGTGGGAATGGTGATTATCTGAGACAGGCAACAAGCCGACGCTGATGAGCTTATCTTTTTCCTTAAAGGACAAGAAGAAGCTGACCAGTTAATATTAAAATCTCCTAATAAGAACATGTCTTTGTTTTCCTCAGTTACTCTTTCCAGCATTTCACAGATTCGTTCTAAATACAACATATTACTACTTGGGGGTCTATAGCAGCAACCTACTAGCACAGGCCTGCCATAGAGCGGGTGTAACTGAACCCACACAATTTCCAGCTCGTCAAACATTAAGTCCATTCGTAGTTTACTTGCTATATTATCATTAATGTATAGGGCTACGCCCCCTCCAAATCTGTTCCTGTCTTTCCTATACAACTTATAACCGTTTATTTCAAATTCATTATTCTCAAAAGCATCGTCTAAATGAGTCTCGGAAATAGCCAGCACACTTATTGTATTTGTTGACAACAGTGACTGAATTTCCTGAATCTTATATTTAAGGCTAGAAATATTAACATGAGCTGCTGAAAAATCTTTACCGGAGAATCCGGGGATAAGTATAGGGTCAGACATTTGAAGACCGATCGATCTCAACAGCTACAAATGACAACATTGCTGAAGTCTAAATATTAATTCCGGCATTCTGTGATCTCGGTTTAACAATTAATTTGTCGTATTTCAGGACGGCAATATCACCTCTGTCTCTGGCCGCTCTCAGCTGTGGTAAAAGTTCTTTCCTCTTCTTCCTGATGGACTCTGAAAAATCCTCGTTGATGTAAAGATTGGTACCTTTCAGTTTTTTAGCAGATGAGAAAATTAATTGTTTGTCTTTAAATCTTTGTAGTCTGACCACAATCTGCCTGGCTCATCCATTTTCCTTGTATGGACCAACTCTGTGAGCGCGTTCAATTTGAATGCTGTCACTATCCAGGCCCAGCTTGTTCTTCAGCATGTGTCGGACTTTCTCCTCTGATCCTTCCCACGTTTCTGCTTTTTCATCTATTAATCCATCCACCACAATGTTATTCCTTCTCGATTGATTTTCTAAATAATCCATCTTGGTTGTTAATTCTCTGTGTTCTTCGCGTATGCTGCTGACCGCCGATTCGAACTCTTTTAGTTTGTTTTTAATGCACCTCTCTTCAGTTTGCAGCTCGGTGACGACCCCATCCGTAAATTGCAGGCTGGATTTAACATCCTGTACATCCCTTAGAATGCTGTCCAACCTTTTGTTAGTTCCATCCATGATTAATTGGACAAATGTCTTGAAGTTATCTTGCTGTTGGTGAATCAGATCTTTGTAAAACTCCCGTTGCTGTTCCAGCATAGCGTTCAGCGTGCTAACACTGACATAGCTGTCATCCTCTGCCGGTAGCGCCTTAACGGCCTTCGGGGGCATATCGACCAGATCGTTTTGCCCCCTCCACCCGTGAAGATCGCTTCGTGTGCAATGGAGTGTGTGGTCAAAAGATTAGATTTGAACAGAGAAAATAATCTCCAATTAAAGCTGCAAGCAGCGTGTTGGTTCGATTCAGGTGATCGATATATGTATTTTTTGTCTGCTTATTCTGTTGGTTTTTGTTTTTTGCCCTTTTTCCCAGTCCCTCTTCTCAGCTGTTTTCCTTTCCCTCTTTCTTTCTCCCCTTTCTTTCCCCCAGTAAAGTCTGTCCCGTATTCAGCAAATGAAAAATAAAATAAACAATAAAAGGTGAATCAAATAGACCATTACGGCAAGGCTGGGATGGTCCGTTTGGTAAAGTAAATCCGTTGGGCATCTTTCTTTGCCTTTAGACAATAATTCTGATGGCAAAAGAGCCAAACGGGACAGGCAAAAAAAAAAAAGGAAAAAAAAGAGCCTTGTGCTTTACTCTGGGCAGAGATGGGAGGAGCGGTAGTTACACTGCAGTAGCAGAGGAACAGAGCGGGAGGGAGAGACAGAGAAAGAGAGCCAGGGACAACAACGTCACATTAGAAAGGTATAGTAATCATCCACAACTATTTTCAGTTGCAGATGATAAAGGATTCAGAAAGTTTATTCATGCAGCCCCATATGACAGAGAATATGCATCTTCTTTTTCATATCTTAATTTATATTTAATCGTGTTATGGTTTGCAGTGTTTTGTGTTGTTTCATTTTAAATTTGTTTAAAAGGAAAAAGCTGAAAAGTTAAATAGTTAAAAGTTGAACTGTGACTAGTTGGTTTTTGTATTATATGATTTATTTATTACATTTTATGTGGAGTGAATTAATAAAAGTATATTTACAGTGGCCCCTAGAGACAAAGCAGCACGTACAAACTTCAAAACACGTACAAACCCTGAAGCACATACATACTCCAAAACACGTAAAAACTCAGAAGCACGTAAAAACTCCAAAACATGTACAAAAGACAACAGAAGTGCTCTAGGATGCTAGGGCGCAGTGTTGAGCTTTTGTTACCTAGAGGCTACACAAGCCAGGAAGTACCAACGACTGGTGTGTGGTAGTAAGAGGTAAATGAACTTCTTTTTTTTTAAATTATTTGAATATATATGAGTGCTTGTGTATAAATACACAAACAATACACATATGTTTTCAATTGTGTAATTTAAGTGATCTAGGTAGTGTAGAGATGAGAATATTATTTTACTGTTACTATTCATAACCATTGTTATTACTGTTGCATCATTTATCATTATCATTTCATCAGGGCATTTATTGAAGCTGTTGATGTTGCATTAAAGTCTGTATTTCAGGTGTTGTCATAATCACATGATGATCTTTCATTGCAGGTGCAACTGCATTCATGTTATACACAATGCAAAATGACCCACAGCTATGAAAGAATTGCATACATGCTTACAATACACCACATATAATATAGAAACTGAATAGAGGCCTGTGCGTATTCAGCAACCTGCTGCATTGGAGTTTGCCTGGTAACAGATGACTCAGAGGAGGTCATGCACTGAGGTCAAGACACACGCATTTTGCCTGCACACATACACAGTATCTAGACTTGTTTTGCTCGAAACTGCAAAGTTGTTTTACCTGCATACGTGATAGTTTTGTTCCACAGAAAAGTGAAATGCACTAAGTGAAATAACAGGAAGCATCTGGCGGAGGAGCAGAGGAAGGAGCTGTTCTTGTTTAGGGTCAGGGTGTCCGAGGTTGGAATGACTGTAACTGATGCATGTTATCTATCTGTTTTGACGCACAAGGGGCGTTATGTTTCCTGATATCCTGATAGTATAAATACAACTGCTCGTTTATTGTTCGGGGGAGACCAAAGCTGATGTTTTGTAGAGCTCATCTCCACCACACACGTGTGTGAAAATAAAATCATTTGTTTTGACCCACTTGGACCTGCAGTCGTTTGTCTCTTTCCTCAAATACGAATCATGACAGTAGCTCTGTTTTGGAAGTTCAGTTAACGCTAGAAATGTGTTTTAGAGTTTGTACGTGCTTTTTGGAGTTTGTACGTGTCTCTAGGGTCCACTGTATATATTTATATATAAACATATATAAATAAAACCACTTTTTTTTTACATTAGTAATTCCTTTTGTGCATAATATTATATTATTGTAATAATAAATTAATTAAAGCAACAAAACAACCTGAAGAGCTGGTTCGGAGCCGAAAGAGCCGGCTCTTTTTAGTGAGCCGAGCCGAAAGAGCCGGTTCTCTAAAAAGAGCCGGAAATCCCATCACTAGTAGCTTAATGTTGTTCTTGTGTAATTCACATTGAGTACGCTAACCACATTATTACATTAATGCATGTAAGATGAACTAGCAAACCCCGTCGTAGCTACATGCGGCTGTCTACTTGTTTGATGGCAGATACTCCCTTCACCCTGGCCAAAAAGGCTAAAATGACCAAAGAAAAATTGGAAAACAGTTAAACATGAGAGGTTTTTGGACAAAGTTTGTGTTTTTTCCATTGTTTAAGCACTGCTTCCAGCCAAGAGTGATACCATATATGCCCTATAGCTGAAGAAAAGGCTAACATTATTATCTTTTTACAAAAAAACAGCTAAACATGAGAGGTTTTTGGACCAATTTTGTGTTCTCAATTCTTTAAGCACCGGTTTGAGTACCGTTTAAGCACCGGCATCATTTCAAAAGTACC
>CAKLIZ010004829.1:0-12795 GCA_922035795.1 Oreochromis mossambicus | reverse complement strand
GATACAAAAATTTCACTTTCACACACAATCAAAACTTTGTATTCCAAAAGAAATATAAAGCTCACCATTTTCCTGAATGGTGACTGGATCGCTTTCTATTGTGAGTGAATTTAGGTAAGTTCTCCTTCCTCTGCAGGTGTAGATGCCTCCTTTAGAGATACTGATCTGTCTATCCGATCCAACTTCCAATGTGCACCTGCTTTTGGATGAGGTTTCTCTGAACCACTGATATTCAAAGTCACCAGAGTGCTTCAGATCACAGGTCAGTGTTACATTGCCCCCTGCTGGTATGGTTGTGTTGTCGGCTCTTAGAGTGGCCTTGATTTCAAGTTCTGTCATTTGGAAATGAAAAGACACAAAAAATAAACAAAATCCCTGAATATACATTTAATACAAATTAAAATATGACTCACACTGGAGTCATGAGATTACAACACATGTGGGAGCAACATCTTAAAGAGGAAAATAAAGACAACGTTGTTCAGAAAAGGTAAATGTGTAATATTAGTTGGTTAACCTATACTTTTCAATTCAAGACTTTTAAAAGCTAATATGTGGGATAATCACTACAAAGAAGAATATGATAACTACCTGTGCTTGTGGCTGTTCTTGTCTTCTCAGTGGTGGATGTTGCTGGATTACTATTGAAATCTGCTGAGATGATCACATAAATTCACAAGAAGAACACTGATCAGCACGAAGGCAACAAACTACAAAATACAAGAAATCAACCTCATGGGTGAGTTTAACATGTTGTATGTAACATCCAAATATTACTTACAATATAGAATGTATAAAACTATAATTTTATAAAATATAACAACAAAGGCGCTGGGTCAAGGGAAATACTAAACACTTCACAAAATTGAAAAGCAAAGATAAACAATTTCTCACCTTCTGCATTTCCACAGAAAAATGTGCTGAACACTAGAACAAATATTAATATCAAGACAATATCAGCCTGGCAGAAAATCAAAATGATGAATTGAATATTGATAATGTTTGTTTGTAATATACTATGAGATCATAAACAAGCTGGGAACATGACAAAAAAATACCTAACAGGAAATTTTTTAAATAAGAAAGAATTAAAAGAAAAACTAACAGGGTAACTTAAAAAAACATAACTACTTTAATTACTTTGAATTACTTTTTCTAAACCTAGTCAAAGAACCAGTTTTACATAAACAATCATATTGATTTAAAAAGAAAATTAATGAAAACAAACAAGCAAACAAACAAAAACATCAACTGAATCCAATCAAACAAAACATGTTTTTCTTTAATTAGTGGAACACAAAAATGAAGAAAATCAATGGACTTACAGAATAATGCCAGCAAAGTATTCCCCATCGTCACAGTCCTGCAGCTCTCTGATCCACAGATAATCTCAAAGTGTTCGACTTTGAAGAAAGAGAAGTCACACTTAATAAAAATGAGATACCACTGTGACCCATTATTAATGTTTTTAAAAAATTGGAGTCAATTAAATTTGACAATGGATTATTAATGAAATTAATCTAAAGAATTTAAATGATTTTGAAGTCTACCCATTAAATTCTGTACATTGTCATTTGAGTGCTCAATTCTAGTAGAGAAGAGCTTTACAAGAGTCATTCCATATTGCATGTCGTAATGACTGAGGCTACAGGCCAAATGTAAATGGTAAATGCACTGGTGGTCATATATATATCTTTTCTATTCTACCTGAGAAATCAAAACACTTTGCACAATGAGTCTCAATTTTTCACACACTCATTCAAATATGTGCATCTGATATCACAGCATGTGACGATGTGACGATTTGCCTCTCCTGAGTGTGAAATGCAGACACATGCAAAAGCTGCAATACCAGCAGAGGGCGGAATATAGATTTAAAGTCAACAAGTGGCGAGTGACCAAGGAAGGTATGAAGTACACCAGACTCCTTCTATGCCAGAAATGATTGAGCTAGGTGGCTGATATGTATTTAAATGTAAATACAATGCGTTAATAATGTTTCTCTAAATGTTTTCCCATGACTGTTTTCACATTGGCTTGAAATAGAATGTCTCCATCTGCTGGTACTGCAGTTTAATGCAACCTATTACATCCATAAAAGTGTGACATCCACATGTAGTGCAGTATGGCTACTACATGCTTAGTCGAGTTGCAAAGTGTTTTCTATCTACCATTGACACAATGATGAAAGCATCAGGAGCAACTCTGGAACAGTATCTTGGAACATGAAGCCTGGAGCAGCCAGGGGTTGAACCAGCAATTTTGTATTAGTAGCTGACCTGCTCTAGATGACAGATCCATAAACGACAGATGTCATTTATAAACCCTGTAACAAGACTGAGGTCACTATCTGTTTTTCAGCAGTGAAGGGAACTTTGATGGCATTGTTCTTGGCATCATTTTAAGAGGACGGCTCTAATAACCAGCACTAAAACTCATAATGACTGCCTTCTAATGCCTTCTAATGACTGCTGTAGAGTGTGTTTCAGCCTAATTTTAGTTGGCAACTGATTTCCATCTTTTTAACATCACACTGTCAGATGTGCAGATAGACGCAGCCAGTTTCTTTCTTTTATTTTCTTTCTTGTTTCCCTTTGTTTTTATCATGTTTCAGAAAGACTTTTTTGCTTGACTCTGATCTTGCAGCTCACAATCAGCACAGATCTATAAATAATCCTAATCTGCGGTTCTGAGCTTTGTCGTGAACACAGACACAGGAAACAACTCTGTGTGGTTAACTGAAGCGAGGGATTTCTTTGTTTCACAAACTAAGTAATGAGCTGTAAAACACAGGTGTAATGTCATAACTGACAGCTGTTGAACTGTTCTACAGTAACAGTTAACAGCTGTGAACCTGGGCTACTGCAGGGTTGACAGACAGAAGAAAAAATAATGAGACCTGCCTGATCCCTGTCTGTTAGCAACAGCTGTACTTTCATTCTGATACTGAACAGGAAGCATATGCTTTTAAAAAAAAAAAACACTAAAGCCTTTGTCCACATACTGTATATGTGGGCAGTAATAATAATGATAATAATAATAATAATAAGAAGAAAATTATTATTAATAATAATAATAACAATAATACACACAGTCTAAACCTTTTCACAGCATTCTGCTGTGACATTCATAAGCTGCAGTTGACCTATCTTTAGATCTACAATGGTCAACCACAAAATGACTGTGCTACCAGTGTTCGATTTTTTGATTAGCTTTTTTGCTTTTTTTGTTCTGTGGCCGCAGTGAAGAGACAAGAGAGCGCAAAAGCATTCAAGCCAGTAGATATATAAATCAGTGGAAATGATCAATGGGATATTCAACAAGCATCAATGGGGCTATAACGCAGCACAACATTAGATGCAAAATCCCCACAGCTGTTTGGTGGGGCTCTAACTTTCAATGGTGTCTGATAACAGCAAAACTCACAGAGAGAAAAGTGTCACGCAAAAAAATTCAAGGTTTTAAACACAAATCAGTGGCTGATCTGCAAAATCCTTTTGCAGCATCTCACAAATAAATAGTGTTAATTTAACCAAACCATACCTCAACAACAGGCATTCAGAATAAACACTGGAGCATCCTACCTTGCGATCTTGTTCCTGATTCCGTTTCGTAATTCTGTAAAGAGTTACGAAATGAAAAAAAGTTAAAAATCACTTTTGAGTTTTCCTTCCGCCACTGCTGAATTTGTACTGCTGAAACATTACACAGAAAACCATTTTGATCAGAGAGCATACAGTCCACAGCTGTTGCATCCAGTAGGCAGGCAGAAGATAGTAGGGTCAAAGTTCATTCATTATAAAGCTGTATTGTGAGTAAGTGAAAAAGTTTAGCCTCATCATAAGCCTTGGTTCAGTTTAGAGCTGCTAAAGAAGGATTATACATATATATAGTATACTCACGGTAGTTTATCAGGCTTGTCAGTAAACTATAGTTACACATCAATATAAATGTTTATAAACTGCTAACTACTGATCAATTTAGATTTAGATTTTATATTCAGGTCTGTGCTAGAATCCAAACTAAGAGTGACAATAATGAGGGGACTCAAATACCTGAACTGCTGCTGCTGCCCCTGCTGCACAGTTTCATCAGCTAACAGTGTTGTGGTTTCACTGGTCTCTTGTCATGTTAATGTGATGGAAGATAACGAGAATACTAGCAAATTGAAACTCAGTGTGGTGTTTCTGTGTAAAACGCCTGCAGACTGCCTGTATGTGAACTACGAGACTGTTCTCATTCCGGACGCGTAACATACCAATGACTTATCACATAGCGTAAAATGTTACGTTTTGGGATGAGAACGTGTTAGAACTACATACAGTGTAACCTTTTTTTATGAACTTAAAGGAACACCTCATAAAAATGTGACATTCACACAGTTTGGTTACAGCTTTATAGAGAAGTCTACAGTTTTTTAACTGAAATCTAAATTTACAAGTTCACTGATTCCACATTTTATGTTTTTACAGTCATTGGTACTTTCTTTATAAAGTTGATCATTCAGAAAAATCCACTGTTTGACTGCTGAAACCATGAAATCTAAAACCAGCTTGGTGATATTTCCAAATAAGTGACGCAGTCCTGAGCAATTCTAACTGAGCAAAGCGATTCTGACCAGTCAGTCTTTAAAGACTCAGAACCAAGACAGACTAGATGTCTTTAGTACCCTCTCTGATAATCCTTTTAAATAAATGCTCCAACAGAACTGAAACACGAATATCAATTAGTTTTTTTGCAATAAAGTTTCCACCAATTTATATTTATTCTATATTTGAAATAAGAAGTCTGCAAAATGTGTTCATATTTTATCAATAACACAGAAACATCTCCAAAGTATATTTTTCCACTGATATGTTGCTGTTAACATTGTACTGGTACATAGATTAAATGGCCACTCTTCCTTGCACTCACAGAAGCATCTAGAATAATCATTTAGGTCAACAAACCACCAAGCAGAAAATAACTAAAGGAAAACCACAGGAAACCATAAGGAGGTTAAAAAATGCAACACTTTAAGTAAGCCACTGGGAACTAAATACAACGAGAGCACAAAACCCACACAACAAAAAACAAGAGAAGAAAGAACAATGTATGAAACTCAAATAAAAAAAACTCCACAAATATCAGACTACCAAAGCAAGACATCAAACTAACAAGAGCTAAAAGACTCAAACAGGAACCCAATAAGGAAACACCAAAAGATAAACAATATGACAAATCTCAAAAACCATGTTATACAACTGATTCTACGAAGATTAAAAATATTCATAAACAAAATGAACCTAGAATAAATAACAAACTATCAAACTAAAATCAAAACCTGCATTTCTAAATTAACAGGAACAAAAGTCAGACATAAGTTTAGCTGAAAAAAGACTGCAGCATCCACCTCACCATCTGGTTGGCTGGGTCATCATTTTATCCTCATTTGTCTTCTGTTGTTGTTCAGTTATTGTTGCTGCATATGATATTGTTCACATCCTGTTTTATTTTGATAGTATTTTGTCTCTTGTGCCTTGCATTTAGTTTCACTTCCTCCCATTCATCATTTTTTTTTCAATGCAGGTTCCACTCTTCAAATTAGCCCTCAGTGATTTTCTATAACAGTGTCTTTCATTCGTCAATTCTCAAGTTGCACTGTGGACTCACTTAAAGGGCTGTGAATTATGTTTCATTTTTTACTTTAATTTAAACACAAGATAAAGAGCTGTTTTTGAGATTTCATAGCTGTGGCTAAATTTGGGTTTACATTATATTAAATGGTAAATGGCCTGTATTTGTATAGTGCTTTCTAGTCCCTAAGGACCCCAAAGCGCTTTACACATCCTGTCATCCACCCATTCACACACTGGTGATGGCAAGCTACATTTGGTATTAGTTCTCCTCTGAGTCACCACATTGAGGTTGTAATGAATGAAAGCATTTCAAAACAAACACCTCTGTTGTTATTAGCGATCACATGTTTTTTAATATCCCATTTTGTGCACTCGGTTGTTTTGTTAATGACTTTGAGCTGAATCAGAGATGAGATGCTGTCATAATCTCCTTTTACCTGAAATAACGATGTCATCATTGATTATAATGATAATCACAGTAATTTTATAATTGCACAGCTTACACAACTCTTTAATTGTGTGCTATACCAGTTTCCTAGCATAGCAATGTGCAAGTCAGAGAAAATCAGTCACCTCATCTCTGGGATCCTGTGAAGGATTCTCAGCCATAGAATTTTTAATAAAAATGTTTATTACAAATAGGAAAAGAATAATTTAACCTAGATGAAAGACTAACCACATCTTCCACACTTCTTCCTAACTGAACCTCTGTTCATCAGCACAACCTTTAAAAAAAATAAGACATTTGCTTTTAACAATGAAATCTGCAGCTTTAAATCCATTATTGAGAGTATTAACAGTGTCTTGCACATGTATAATTTCGAACAGCACAACTACATGGCAGCAGTCATGATTCCATCAGTAAGGGAAAGTCATCCAGGTCCTGAAGTAGTAAACCAGTTTCAGACAATCACATTGTTGCCATTATATTATGACATTTGGTATGATGTTTCTTTAAGAAGTTATGTGTTATTTTAATGCCACAGTCCACAGAATATTTTCCCTAAGCTGGCCCCACAAGTATTCAGTGGGGTTGAGGTCAGGACTTCCGTTTCATCCTCTCCACTCCCAAATTCTGGATAAACCTTTTGTGTGGAAGTGAGCATTGTCATCTTAGATGATAGAGTTCGGTCTCAGTGATATGGGATTGCCACTGGTTGCAGAATGTGTGTCTTCCTAGATTCAGGAGTTTCCTGCTTTATTATTGGAGTTTTTGTAAAGATTTTGGTTTTTGTTTTTTTGGCTTGGGCCAGCAGAAATAACAGTGCTTTTTGCAGTTTGCTTTAAGAGTTTGTGTTTAGGTGTCTGATTTTACAACCACACAATCTTTTTTACGTCTTATCCATGTGGTGAAACTCTGGTTTTAAGGTTGGTCATAATAGTGTGCAGGATGTGGGTGAGCTTGAGGAAAAGAGAAATAGTGTTTAGAAACAGAAGTGCTCGTGAGGCAGGATGAGGTCCTGCTTCCTCTTTGAGCTAACATGTGTCCTTAAAAGTAGCTCTGACGATGTATTCACAGAAATTTGTTCTCTTTAAGCTCACAGTGGGCCAGTTCCTGAGGCTCGAGGGAAAAGTTCAAAGTTAAACAATCTCAACATAATAAGCTGTTTAAAGTTCAGGAAATTAGTTTCAGTATATAGTGAGATTCACTAAGATCAGACTACATAAAGTGTCACACTAAATGAAATCCAACATCTATTTCACAAAAAAATAGTTTCCACTGAGAACAGATCTGTAGTAACCAGATTTTGTAATTCTTTTAACAAGTCATATACAAAAAAACAGCAGTATGGGTTATGTAAGTGGTGAATAAACAAGAATGTAGTTTCATCATCAATCTTGTTTATATATATTCAGTTGTAGCAAGAGAAGTGTTAATTGTGCCATGCTAGAGTTAATAGTTTCTTATAGGATCTATGCTACGTGTTTGACATTTAAGTAAAACTGAAAGCAGCAATAAAGGTATGCAAGCAGTCAGGGGCAGTCCTAGCCTATTTGGTGCCTGGGCGAACAGAGGCGGATATCGTCCAAAATGAGGACAATGCTGGATAATACCTAAAACCCACTCAATGACGTGCTGGCTAGTCACAGGAGCACGCTCAGTGAGAGACTGAGATTAGCAAAAAGCACCACTGAACAACACAGGAAATCATTCCTGCCCGTGGCCATCTCCCTGTACAACTCCTCCATCTAACACACTGTAAACACTGCAACTTTTTACACACGCTCTTTTCTACTCTGGAATATTCTTGTCAATTTTCTTGATATTTTTTTATAATCACCTCTGTTAATTCTCAATATTTATAACTGAGCGATCTGTATATATTAGTGCTATTTCTTCAATTTGTAAAATCTGTAACATTTTGTATTGTTTGTAGTTTAGTCTGTTACTGTTTTCACAATTTCTTCTTGGAGCAACTGTAACCCACATTATTTCCTTAGGGATTAATAAAGTATTCTTAATATGATTCTGATTGTTTCAGGATGACCTGCCATTATTCAATGACACATCTGCTTACCTGTATCTTTTGCTCGTTTCTCCTCCTCTTCTTTTCTCTTTTTTTTCTAAACTGAGCACCTGATGGCTTTGAACTTTGTCTTGTCCATCTTCCATTGGTTTTAATTTTGCACTCCAGTATGAACACCCATCACCCAACTCGAGGATCACCAAAACATAACCTAACAGACCTACACCTTAGTGCACAGATCTGGTTTGTCTAGGGTTTATTTCTGGGATTTCGCCCAACCCAGGAAAAAATCATGAATATATAATGGGCTTGGATTTACAACATTATGAATAAAATGAGCTCTATTTGGAAGCAGCCAGCCTCCTTCCCCTTTCGACAGGTTGTTTGTGAGACTTCAGCACAGCAGCGGCAGCAAGCAGGTGCACCGAGGGCCCTCACGCTCACGCGTATATGTGTGTGATAGAATTCAGAAAAAACCATTGGTGAAGATTATAAGTCTGTATCAAAAAGTGTCTGGTGTTTTAGATTTTGTTGGTTTATTTTAATTTTGTTTTTTTGTTTTTTTGCGAGCTGGTTATTAGATGCCGCTCCAGCCAACCAGAAATCCCCCCCCCCCTCTCCTCCCTCTGGGCAAGAAGCAGGTGCACCTCGCAAACGGAGGGCGCCTTTACTTCCCGCTAATGGGGGATAGAAAACAAAAACATGCCACTGCAAGCAGTTCAATAGAGCACAGTCCATTTGGAAATCTCATGATTAACAATTCACCACCCCCCAGTGATGGCTGTTACTCTAAGGATTTATCATAAATATAAACCTCAGTGTTATAGGGTTTCACAGTTATAGTTCACAAATATGATATACAGCAGCATGATGCAGCAAAAATACTGCTGACAGACTGGAAATAACAAAAATCCATAGAAGTATAAGCTTCTCAAAACTGTACAAAATTCAACTGCATACACTATCAGTCACACTATTTATTTATGTTAACATAATGTATAATACATTATACTGCACAAAAATGTATTGGTGCCCTTGTGTAAAAACTGAGTATTGGGTCTATATTATTACGTCCTAGCAAATCTGTGTACCCTGCACTGGAGACAGGGACTAGAAATATTTATATACTATGATATACAAGATACAACGATATGCTATAATATGATGCTGAAATACATTAAATTAGACACGCCACTCTAATCTGATATTCCATTATTGCTCAATCGAACTGTCAAATATACAATTCTATACGATTCCGAGATTTGTGTAAAATATTTACATATGCGTCACTCACAGTGCCCCATGCAATGCTTATGGAAAGTTTTATCAAGAGTGTCTCACGCGGAGGATGTAAGGAACATATATATCATGCATATGCTCTGATCATTATAGTATGATTATATTATGCTTCTCTTTGGCTCTGCAGCTGCATCTCTCTTCACTGACCTGTAAGGCAAACACAAAAAGACAAAAAGTAAGGATGTCATGTGGTGAGGCCATTTAATCTTGTCAAAGAATATTGTCAATGTAATGAGACATTTCAGTGCATGACTGTTGTGAGTTTACCTGCAGTTCCCATATTCACATCAGTGTAAAGAGTACTCGTGTGTGGTTTATGATGCTTCCCTGCTAAGATAATCAGATGAATGAGCAAAAGAAAATAATTAATGTGTATTTCAGTGCTGCAGGTGAAAACCTTTCTTAACTAGATTTTTAAATGTATTTTATCTTTTTTGTCATTTTAAATTGCACATGTTGGATACTCACTCTCCGTCCCAAAGTCTTTAACCTCTATAAGAGAGTATGTGGCTTCGGGTGATTCATCTTCCTCTGAAATGTACATTTTTTTAGTTAGAGGATTATAAAAACTTATCATCTGAATTAGTGTTTTTAATTCAAATGTTTATACATCTCTAACCACCAGAAGTAACGAAGTACAAATACTTCATTGTGCAATTTTCATCTGTATCTGTAGTTTTTTTTCTGACAACTTATTTCTTTTACTCCCTACTTTTTAAACTAACATCTGTACTTCCCACTCCCATTTTCAAAACAGCTTTGTTACTTATGGTTTTATGCATTTGAGGGAAGTTAGTATTTCATCACTACGGTTCTTCACAGTAACACATGAAAGGAAATCCTGTTTTTGTACATTATCCTTTAACTCTCACATCAATAATGTCACTCGCTCAGCATATTTCCAACTCCGTAACATTAATCGCCTCCGCCCCTTCCTCACTCCACATGCCACTGCTATCCTCGTCCATAGCCTCGTTACCTCTTGGATCGACTACTGTAACTCACTCTCAGATCATCCTCCTCCCCTTCTCTTTCTGTTACTTCCTCTCGTCTTGTTTCTATGGGGACAGGGCTTTTAGCCGCTCTGCACCCCGACTTTGGAATTCCTTACCCCCTGACCTCAGAAACATCACCTCATTCCCTCTTTTTAAGTCCAACCTCAAAACCCACCTGTTTAAAATTGCCTACTCCTCATAACCTATCCCTGATCTTAAACTTTCTATCTGCTACTCTTATTATTGTGTGTATTTCATGTTTTTTATGCCTGTTTTTATTTGCTGTACAGTATCCTTGGGTGTTTTGAAAGGTGCTTTTAAATAAATAAAATGTATTATTATGATGATGATGATGATGATTGAATTTTTTAAGAGGCAAAACCATGTGTGATAGTCAGGGGTTACAGTAGGCTGTTTTTTTAATGGGGTTTTTGGCACTTTGTCTGAAGTTTTTAAGTGTCAGATAATTTCAAATGCATCGTATTTATCGGAAGAAGGGTTAGATTTAAAGGTAAGGACTGCTCAGTGAAATTTTAATAAACTGGAAATTTAAAGCTTACATGTAAGTCTTCATGTTTTTAAATCAGACATCAGGTCTGTACATATGAAGTTATGTTATTCAGATTGTGAAACCTGCTTCAAACAAACTGAGGTAGACTGTGTTTCTTAAAGGTTGCATGAAAATCCACTGCAGTTTAGTGCAGATTAACAGGTTAGTTTGGTGTATTGTGATGGATTTATAGTAAAGAACACTGTGTGACTGGTGCTCATTATCAGAGAGGTTGCATAAAGGGTATTAAAGATGAATTTGAAATTAAGCAGATGATGGTTGTATAGTGTATAATATTAGAAAGCATAAACAGTGTAAAGAATAGAAATTAGCAGTAATAACACATCTGCAGACATCTTGTTGAATTCAAATCCACAAAGAGCAGCAGGTACATTAAGAAAATCTACTGGAGCTATCAATGGAAATGAATTCGATTCCTTTATTAGAATTAAAATTTAGACGTAAATAAAGTTTGTAATTGCATCTACTAACATTATTTTATTATTGCATTAACATAGCACAAGGTTCAGTTTTCAGCTTTGCATGAAAAAAGGTGGTAGAAACGTTCTTCAAAGAGCAATTTTTACATTTTGACTTTAAGTACATTTCAGAGCCTGTACTTCTTCATTTTTACTCGAGTAAAGACGTTGAATCAGTACTTCAACTTTTACTGGAGTATTTTTCAACACTAGTAACTGTAATTCTACTTAAGTACAGAATTCCTGTACTTTTGCCACCTCTGGTAACCACTCTGTGATACTCAAAAGATAATGTGTACCATTTGCAGTATCTTCCAAGTCTTGGATTGTTTCATAGATGTGATGATCACCTTGACAAAGATAGTAAAGTAAGAGTCAGAGTTTCATTTCAATACATTTAGAATAATTATTTATATTTCTAACTGCTCTGTGCTATTCCAAAGATCCCTTGTACCATTTGTAGTGTCTTCTGAGTGATGGGCTGTTTCATAGAGTTCATATTCACCTTAAAAAGCCAAGGTCAGAGTATCATGTTAGAGTTTAATGTATTACAGCAATTACATATTTTTGTTAAAGTGCAAAGACACCAAATTAATTTAACTTGATTTTTTTTTTCCAAACTTTTTGTGTTCTGGATTTTTGCCCTTGATTAATGGTCTTTGAAAAAAAGTTGACCAGAAGTACTATCCTTTATGAAGACTAATTATTAATGCTAAACTTTGGTTTTATGACTCACCAGGGTGAAGAGATTTGTACTCATGGGTTTCAGTCTGATTGACTCCATGATTTCTGGTGGAGTCTTGACTGTTGATGTCCGACTGGGTCGGCCTAATGAAAACATAACAAATACACAGATAATAACATCGTGCAGTAAATTCAGCACAGTAAAAGAAAACACTGCTGAATGTTTAGAGTGAAGATAGGAATATAAAGTTTTATACCAACCCAGTGAAGCATAAATCTGTTAAAAGAGAAAAAAAATATTGTTTCTCTCAGTGCAAATTATTTTACTTCTATTATGTGCCATGACATCATCATATGTTGGTGTATTTGTAAAAATGTCTCACCCTTCGCCTTTCTATAGCGATACATTACGAGCAGGAAAATAATAAGAAGAGAGACTCCACAAACCAGTCCAACAACCAACCACACAGGACATGAAGTCCTTTTAGATCCTGATGGAGCTACTTTGACTGTAAACATTAGCAGTAAACATTTAGAGACTTGAGAAATCTTTCTAAAAATATTCTTACGAAAGTAGAGTCAGGTGAAAGAAAGACAAACACATACTCATTAATATACTTTATGGTGGCTATGATAATCATTTACATAATTCCATCACGTTTTGATCCTGCTCACCTTTAACTGACATCCAGCTCTGTGCTG
>CAKLIZ010004828.1:0-12797 GCA_922035795.1 Oreochromis mossambicus | reverse complement strand
ATTTGGCGCTATATAAATAAAATTGAATTGAATTGAAATTGAATTAAGGTTCAAAAATTGGAGATAAGGAGTACGGAGGGCTCACAAGCAAATAACAACTCTGGTCCAGAGGATGTGATCAAACTATAATAGAGACGAGCAAACATATTGGCAGATCTGAGAAGGAAAACCTGTGTTATGAAGATGATTTTAATCTTTTATACATGATTGCATTTGAGCTTATTAAAGAGCTGTGGCTCCTGGTCAAGTGAAGGTCAGAAACTCTTGGCGGGCGTTAATGATCAGCCAATACAAGGTGAGAAGAACAGGAGCTCTGAAAGGAATTGCAACACACCTGCTTACATGACATATGCCTGGAGTTATGTTTACCACTTATATCCTTTTAAGTAAGTTTTAAGGTTCATTTATGTTCAGTTTAAGTAAGTTTCCTTCATGGTTTGAGTATCATCATTTGAGTGTGACATTTAGGCCAAAAGTCACTCATAGTTTAGCTGGGTAGGAGCTCAGGCCTTGTGTCTGGAGATGACGAGAGGTGTGAGGTGAGCCAGGGTGCAGGAGAGGTCATGACACAGACATAGCCTACACACCAGGCACACACACACTCACACACACACGTACACACCATAGTAGATTTACTTGAGTAGGTAAAAAGTCAAGATGTATTTTTGCTGCAAGTGCAAGTTCTGCCGGCATATTGTCAGAGGCTTACAGGAAGTGCACCTGATGTTCTAAGAGATAAGAATGTGTGCATGGGGCGACACCGGGATGGAGATGAGACGTAATGTTCTTAAAACTATGGTAAGAGGTAACGGAACATTTTGTGGTTTGGGATTGACGTAAGCTGTACTTTGTCTGTTTTTGCAAAAGAGGGGGCTTTGTTGTCCTACCCCTATAAAACCTTTGTCTAATTGTTGTAAGTTTAGTTCAATTGCTGACTTTGCCCAGCTTGAACTCCGCGCGTGTAATCAATAAATCTTCGCTTTGATCACATCCTCTGGACCAGAGTTGTTATTTGCTTGTGAGCCCTCCGTACTCCTTATCTCCAATTTTTGAACCTTAACATTTGGGGGCTCGTTCCGGTGGTTGGAGAAGGAGAGAGACCTGAGGAGGTGCTGGACAGGGTCCGAGGTGGTCGGGCGGACAGACGGTAATCAGTGGTCTGAAGTGAGAGACAAGCCGGCTTAAATAAAGGTAAGGCACATACCTGTTGAATTTTCCAAAATGTGCTAAATTGGATATGTCAAATTAAAGTCTACTCACTGAAAATTACTGGTGAATGTCTGTTTTGAGTTTGGTGAAATTTTTATGAGGTTTACCGGTTGAAGTAATGATAAGGAAGTATAAGTGACAGTACTGAGTAATGAGAATGAAAGAATGAAAAGAGAATTAAAGCAGTTGGACTGCTAAGTGAAGCTTAGAATGATAGGGAATTTGGTCATTTTGTGGGTTGGAGCCCAATTGGTTATGCAACCTTTAAGAAGTTTCTCGGAGGTGACGCTCCCTGCTGGATAGAGAAATTTATCCTTCACCTAGCGGCGACTAGGGATAGTTTCGGGCAACATCCGAGGAGAACTGGGGAATCTCCAAAACTGTTGAGGGTTGTCCTTAATCTTAATCCTGTTTGGGTTTAGATTGTTGTTTCAAATTACTCTAAATTATCTTAGGACGGGAGCGGGGCTCCTAGGACTGCATCAAGTTCAGGGGTGGGAACCCCCTCCCTTTTCCAGACGTGGGAAAGGGTCCTCCGGCGTGAGGGTATCCCAGGTGGCCACTGCCAATGACTTGGGACCATTGGTTTAAAATAGCCCCTGGTAGTTTACCAGGTTGTCGTCGGGGACGGCATTGTGCAGTTTTTGGTCAGTAGAAACCCGGTTTCGGGCGTGTAACTTTAACTTAAAACTTCGGGGAAGCCGGGGATGTGAAATGCCCAAAAAATAGAGCTTCAGGCAGAGTCTGGGTTGGTTCACGCTTTTAAATTCTGTTAGGGCACTAGCAATCGGGCCACCGTCGGAGACGGGATAATGGCTAAATTGGACGCAAAAAACTCAGGGAGTTTTCCGCAGGGCGGTTATTATTAAATTTGTCGAAATTCGGTAGGTGTTTTAAAGGCCTAAAAATCTGTGCAGTTGTAAATATAAAGACGTCTTGTGTAATATAAAATATGAGATCTATGTGGGAGATCCGTCTCTGTACCACCAGTGCACTACCGGATGTGCACTGATGGTGTGTTCATGTAAATGAGCAGCGGTGACGCGCAGAGAGGGTGGTTTCAGTTTCGAGAGTATTGAGCTTTATAACTATTGTTTGAAAATATTGCTAAATGCCTGTATATAAGAGGTTGGTTTTGCTTATTACGAGAGTATAAATAGAGTGTGAATTCATTAGTGTGGATGTATAGTAATGACTGCATTTTGATAGATGTATATATCTTGAGCCATAAATGCTGGTGTGTTTTGTCTTCAGTTATGTGTGTGTGTGGTGAGAAGCTGCGAGGATGATGAGAGGTTTCAGTTTTCTTTTTCTTTTTTCTTTTTGACTTGCTCTTTCTGATTATGGAAGGCATGTCCAAAATACTCGTATGAAAGCGTATTTTGTGTGATTTTAACTGTGTGAATGCTGTCAGTATTTGATTTGAGTGACTCTGCGTGAGTTCTCTGAGTGAGAGAAAAGGCAGTGTGTGTGAGACGATGGATGGCGTCTGTAAGAGGTTAGAACATTTAAAAGTGTGTATGAAATAAAGGAGTATGAAATATATTTCTTTTGTGATGTAAAGTAGGATGTTTTAAAGTTTGAAAGTGCTTTTAATTCAAGAAATGCATGAGTGATGGTATGAGAGGTTGAGTTTCTTTTTCTCTCAGTTCAAAAACACATAAGTATATACTCTTGGTTAATTGTTGGGATGTTTGAAAGAGCTCTATTTAAATGTGTGTGAGTGAAAATGAAGGTGTACTGTTTTAGATTAAGATTTAGTAGAATTAAAGAGGGTCTGTAGACTATAAATACAAAGAAAAAACAAAAGAGTTAGATTAGTTTGAAGAACAGGAAATCTGGCTCTGTGTGCCGCAGCTGTGCGACAGGAAATAGTGAACAGGAACTTTGCATGCCCATAAAAGGAACTGAGTGTGTAAAGAAAGAACACAGAGAGACAGATGAGTTACCTCTAGACACATAAAGCAAATGAAGCCTTTAAGAAAAGAAATGAATATAATACTAATTATATGCTTTAGTGTGTCAATACAGGTGGACTTCTCTCAACATTGGAACCTTGAGTGCAGCGGCAGAACAATAGATTAACAGAATTGGGAGAATAAGCCAGTCTTTGGCTCGAAATTGTGCAGTTTGATCTCTCACTTTGTCCCTGAAACTGAGAAGAAACTCAAAGGACAGTCAAGGAAAGTCAATCTCCTGATGAAGACCGACAGAACATCGTGGACTCGAATACAGCAGGCAAACGACAGTGCCCCTGATCCAGTAACACTGATGACGACTGACGACCAGCAGCAGCATGTAAGAGTAATGCAACATGTACTGTGAAAATACAGGCTGGGCAGTTGAACAGTGGGATAAAGAATTGTGAAAGAGCACTGGACATTGAGTGTCATATTTGCCATGCTTGGAGCAATCTTGAAAGAAAAGACTGTAAAGAAACAGAGAAGAAGACAACAGCTGAGTTGAGACTGTGTTTGCTGGAGCTTTGAAGCCCGAACAGGACATTGTGCAGAGAGGGACCAGTGAGAGATGAAGCTGGACGAGTTTGACTGCGAGAATATAGGATATAATTGGATTGAAAATTGAAGCCTGAACTCATGAATGTTTAGGGATGTCCACCACAGCATAACAAAGAGGTAAACATTAGAAAAGGTAAGAATAATGAAAGAAAATAATTGTCATTACCTTAATGAATAGAAAACACACATACAAATTGTTACATGTGAAATTCTTTTTGAAATGAATCAGAAGTGAGATAGTTTGAATCTAAAGCTCAGTGGAGAAATGCATAAATTAAATATGAATATATAGGATGCAATGAAGAAACAGCTTACACGTAGTGTACATTAACATGAATACATAGAAATGCAACGAAGAACTCAATGAATTAATTCAATGAAGAAGCAGCTTACACTGTATTAACATGACCGCCTAACGCAAGGAAGAACACGCTGACATACATGACATAATTGATATTTCTGACCAGAGAGAGAGAGGTGGGTCGTTTGACCACTCGTGATAATAATGAAAATGTCTTAGTTTGTTATTTTTAGGAGCAAAGCAGACCCGGACCAACTCTCCAGATCCAGCAGTTGGAAGAAAACTGTAGGTTAACACCAATGGATAAGTTAAGGCAAGTTTCTGGTTGAATTGTTCACAGAATGATGTGTCCGTGAACCTGAAAAGTAAGCCCTAATACCTGGCTGAAGACCAGGAGGGCGGTTATTCTAGGTGGGAAATTAAAGTTTGGGCTAGTAATTCGGGAAAGAGAAAACTGACTGCTTAATTGGAGAATTGGGAAGGAGTTTGAAAGACTGCAAAGCCATAGATGCATAAATAACACACACAAACAGAAAATGCATTAACTTTACAAAGACAAGCTCATGAAGTTTAATGCACAGAGACATTGAATAAACCTGGCTAAGAACATAAGCATATGCAATGAAGATCTGCTTGCTGCTTGTATGAGTGAGAAAAGGGTGTGAATGTTTAATAAAATAGACTTAAAGCAGTTTTAAAAGGGTGCCTTACGAGTGCTTTTGCACTGATTGATAAAAGTAAGTGATTAGTATAGAAAGAAAATGAAAATAATTCAATAATGTGGTAAGGTTTAAACATGTATTTCTCTTGTCAAGCTGGCTGTTGAGCTGTGAGTCACTATGCAAATTAGCTGAAGTGGGTGAGTGACAGACACTTCCTGTGTGTCTGTGTCTCGGAGGCTTTCAGTTCAAGAGAGGCTGTTGGCAAAATATATAATGGTAAAGTATCAGGATATTTGATTACGGTGGTCAGGTCTGTTCAGAGGTGCAGATTTGGACAAGAAATTTATAATTTAGTGTTGACACATTGTTATAACGTGTTTGTATTTTAGGCTGAATCTAAGTATGGTGAAGTGTCAAAGGGGACATGGTTGTGTGTAAAACGGTGCAGCTTTGACGAGGTGTTCAGTGCGTTGAATGGGTGAAATTTAAGATTGTTTAAGATTTCTGGGGCTGTTGTTTTTCATTTTAATAGAGGGAGTTTTGATAGACATGGATAGGTCTGAGAGGGGCCCAGGAAAATTTTTGTAGTAGTGCACTCGGGAAAAAACCTGTCAGGTGACTTTGTTTTGTACTTTGATGAGCTAATAATCAGCTCTCTTTTTTCTTTTTTTCTTTTTTGTTTTAAGCAGGCCTGGAAGAGAGTGAACTGACGGCGCTGACAAAATTATCAAGTACGAAAATCAGGTGGGCTTTACCGATTATAAATTGGCTGAAAAGGAGACCTAATTGGCGGTGAGTCTCTGTTTAATTTTAGGATTGCAGCGAGTCAATCCAGTCAAAAGTATAGAGAACTATTTTCCTAAAAAGGAAAACGAAATAAAACAAACGATTGAGCTCATTTTGCTGATGTGGAGCATCTGATGACGTGTGCAGAAGGCTGCAGTATCAGCAAAAAACATCATGTGTGAATGCAAGTGAGTGAATGCGAGTGATTGGACCAAGGGGGGAAATAAATGAAAGGACAAGTGGGAGACTTAAATCTGGGGATGCTGATTTTGGGATGTTGATGTTTACTTTGAGGTAATTATTTACTGGGGTTGGATTATGTTATTACATTATAGAATGCTAAATGCTAAAAGAGAAACATTGTTTGATGAAATTCAAGTTACCATTAACTGAGGTAACACATGATTAATAACTGTTCTGGTTATGTTTATTTTTGTTATGACATAGACGGGATCAAAAAGGGACAGTTGAGTATGAAATGTAAACTACAGGTTTTGTTTCCAGGAAATTCCAAGGATCCAGAGTTCGATGGAGCAACGAGTTTGAGAAGATTTGACATAATAATTAAATTGATTTTGTTCCTTAAACACAGGTTTTCAGGGCTGGAGCAAAATACCGGAGAGGATTGCTGAGCTGTTCTGAGAAATGTTATGACTAACCTTTTTTTTCCCTTTTAATTTGTTAAGCTTGGGTGGAGCATTTTGAGTTTTTTGCCACATGAGATGTGTCAAAAAAGAGAGGGATTTAAGATTTAAATTGTTTAATTTGAAATGGGTTTTAGTATGATTTTAACTATTGGGGTTTTTGATAACTTAGATATGGCAGCGCTGAGGCAGAAAATGTTATTTTCTTTAAAGAAAGGATTAAAATGAACTGAATTCGGTTTAGAAGATAAAATGCTGGTGTTCATAAGAAGTTGTACACCAAACTTAAAGGGAAACTGTGGGAATAAAGGATATGCTTTGGGGAAAATAGGGAAGATTTTCTTTTTGTGAAGATTTTTTCTTTTTGATTTTTAGGATAAGTTGTTATAATGTAGGCTTTAGAGACAGATAGTAAATAGATTTATTTCTAGGATAGAGGAGAGTTTTGATGAGGATGTTAGAAGTGTTTTGAGGCCAAAGGCCTGAAATTCCTTTAGCTTCTAACTGAATTTGAGGTGGCCCAATAACAAGTGACAGAAAAGAGGAACTGAATAGGAGTTTGCTTGTAACTAAACTGTGTGACATGTAAAATATTGAGATAACACATGCAGCTCTAAATTAGTCCTCTTATATAAAATGTAGTTACAGAATAACAAATGCTTGTTGAAGTGACTAAGTTTTTGCTTAAAACAGAAGCAAAGGGAGAAAGCTTATATATTTTTGGTTAAGTCCCACATAATAATAAAGTATAAATTAGAGTGTTAAAGTATAAATTAGAATGAACCATTACATTAAGAGCAGCAAAATGAAATAAAATTATATATTAAAACAGGTTACACACAGGAAATGTGAGTTCTAAAATACAGTTAGAGTTCAGCTTTTAGCTATGATGTAATTTATGGAGGAGCTATTGATAATATGCTTACACTTAGTGACTAAAGTGGTTGTTTTTATCCTTTAGTAGAATAAGCAGTTATAGGGATTTTCTTGATACATTTTCTTGTGATAGGTGACTTTAGATGAGAGGCACCTGCAGCAGCAGCGACAGTTTGGTGCATAGGATGTTGGTGATCAGATAAGGAACCAACAGGAAGCCTGCAGAGACGTGCAAGCAGTGCTTTAAGAGTTTTACAAAGGCTGAGTAGTGTTACGAATACGAAGACGAAATTAGGTTCATGTTTTGAGTAATATTAGGTTGAATCAGGTTTGAATAAAGAGACCACTTGAGGAACAGAGTAAGTTAGAGCCGTAGTAGGGAGAAGGTGTTTTCTATCCTTTACAGGAGAAGATTTCCACAAGAGAGGGACCCAGAAAAGGGACAGACCACTAGAGATTCACAAGTGTAAGGGGTCTCTCACCGGGTATGATTGGGTTCAGGGGTGAGGGAGGAGTGCTGATTGAGCTCTGCTCGCACTCTTATTCTCTCCTGCCCCTGATCAACTTTAGGCTCACTGATACTTTGGTGTGATTAACCTCAAGCATGAGTGTTCTCAAGTGGGAGCTGGCATTTTATTATTAAGACCACCTAGATGACATGGGGTTGTCTGGTTTGCTAAGTCACAGGATGCCTAGAGAGGGTCAGTGATCCTAAAGTCCACGACGTCAGGGGTGGACAGGGAAGCAGCTGAATGGGACGAGGAGTGATGCACCTGAAAGTATGGTGACCTCTGGTCAGCCAGAGGTCAAAAGGGGGAATGAGGGGTCTGACAAAATGCTTTTGCCATTATGTAATCTGTAACTTCTGTTAGATTTGTATTGTTTATTGTCATTTATGCTTAGAAATATCTACTTATATATGCTTAGAGTTTTATAATTAGGTGTAGAGTGATAGGAGGTTTGATCCTTAATAGTCTGCAAGCTTTGTGTGCATTCCAGGGTGTTCTGGTATTCAAACCCACATCCTGGGAGCATGGGAGAGGTCGTACCTTGTCTTATTGTTTTATGGTAGGATAAACGTATCTATGTCTGTTTTAGGCTAAGTGCATTTTGTTTAGATGAACTGCTGGACTTCCAGGCCAGTAGGTTTAGGAAGTCATTAATGGGTCCACACACACACACACACACACACACACACACACAAGGTATGTTATATGTTAATGAACCTATGCATATTCATGTAACCACAATAAAAGAGCAGTGTTACGGGGGAGCGGACGAGAGCAACTGAGGTCAAGCGAAGGAACGGCGCCTGTCCAGTTCTCTCCCGTGCACGTGAAACATAAAGAACTTTGCCTACTTCGTGTCTTGCTTGCTGTGTAATAACATTGCCTTCAACGTTCCAGCGGATAGGTTCAAGCTACAAACCTATCATTAATTGGTCCTCCGAGCCGGAGCCCTGGAGTCGGCATTCACCGAGGAGAGAACCCTGACGTCAGCGAGACGTGAGAATTTGTCATCGGGCCGGTGGATTAGCTGTCTGTTTTCTCTCCCCGACGAATGACGATCGGCGGGATCCGAGGCTGATATTACACGCTAAGCAACACCGAGTAAGTTGAGAGAGCGACTCTATAGCCGCAGAACTGGGTTAGGGTCCCGAGAGAGAGGTTTTGGTAAAATCGCCCAAGGGCCCAAGCGTCCGGTGAGTGTCCGGTTTTGAAATCGCCCTGGGTTTGTGTCCCGAGCGTCCCTTCACTGGGTTTTGAGTCGCGCGATTGGGTTAGGGTCCCAGAAGAGTGTTGCTGTGTTTGTGTGAATGACTGCGGAGCAGGTGCGGTCTGGGACACGGTTGTTGTTGTTATCATGGGTTCCCGAGCAAGTAAGACTGCCTCACAGGGAGATGACACATTCGTGCAAGAATTCACTCCCGGCTGCGCGAGCCATTTATATTCTCATAATTGTCATGAGCGTAAACTGGTCGCGGAAGAGATTCAAATGTTGGAAGTTTTCAGAAAACACGGTAGCCTTGAAGAGCGTGCAGAGAAGGCCAGCCCACATCAGCAGCAGTTAAGCTATGCTCTGGTGAATGGCTTTCACCCACCCATTGCTGATTTCATTAGGAAGCAAAATGTTAATCATAACTCTGACCGGTCCTTCACATGCATTAACTGCACCCGCTGTGCACAGGAAGGAATTAAAGAAACACAGAAGAAGTCACAAAACTCTGCAGTCGCCGCTTCCCTAGCAGATAGAATCATTTTCCAGGGACAGACTGGAAGAGGGCTGAATAGGGGCAGGAATAAGAGAGGTGAAGGCCCGCGGGGATTTAGGTGGGAACGCGACAGAAGGAAGGAGAAATGCTATGCATGTAGAGAAAGGGGTCACTATGCTAGAGAGTGTCCTAAGCGCAAGCCTGAGTAGCTCCACCTGTAATAAATGATTAGTACCCGTCAAAACTGCCAATACACACACGTTTAGATTATTTTTTTAGCTTGCCCTGATCGACAACAGCCGTGCTCCAGACCACAGATTTGATTGAGGTGGATGAGTGTTAAAAGCAATCTGCATTAAGCTTAAGGTTGCTCAAATTCAGTACAATGACATATGAGATGAAGTAAAATAGATAAATATTTTACCTAATTACGTGCATAGAGGCACTTGACCTGTTTGAAAACTGTCATCCTAATATGAGCCATTGTTGAGATATAGAGCACACCTATGAAAACAACTAGTATGCTGAACCCTGTGTGAAACAGCTGAAAACTACATGATGGAGAAGCTGAGTTAAATATGAAAATGTAAGTCTTTGCCACTGTGGGCAAAGCATGCAACCACTGTGTGAGGTTGCGTTGCGGTCTCTTCTGAGCTGATGAGCAAGCTACACATTATCAGATCAGGAGCTGGCTGAGAACTCATCAAAGAAAGGGGAAGAGAACTATGATAACTCGAGTATGTAGCGTATCCGTGAGTTCAGCTTCTTCTTTCAGATGCGCAGCAGTTTTCCTGGATCTTGATTCATGTGTGTAGAGTGTTCATAGCATCAGCATCATGATTTTGTTTATTTGCTTTGTTGGGTTGAAAAATAATTAAATAAACTTGTGATCATACTTATGGATCACCATGGCACATATCATCAGCCATATGATTTATTTATGCAGATGAGAAAAAGTGAGTGTGAATGTGCCTGACGTCGCAGTGTGTGTGTGCGTTGTGTAAACGTAATTGTCTCCAATTGTGAGAGCGGTGATTCTGCAGGTCACCAGCTAGTGTAAAGAAGAAAAAAAGAGTAAAAAGGAGACAAAATCTACATTGTAGACGGAAAATAATCATAGGAAAAAGGTTTTGTGTTTATTAGCCAAGAACAACTACAATCTTATTTTCTGCTTTTAAGAAAGGAGAGTTCTGTGTGTTGTTTTAAGCAGTGATGAGAATGATCAAAATGTCTCAGTGTGTCACTTTCAGATGACAAGCAGACCCGGATCAATTTCCCATATGCAGCAGTCGGAAGAAAGTTATAGTTTAACATCATTGGAAACATTCAGGCCAATTTCTGGCTAACTTATTTACAGCTCCATGTGTCCCTCATCCTCACAAGTGAGCTCTCACTCCTCCCTGAAGACAAGGAATGCAGCTCCAAAGAGCAATAACATGGCAGATAAAGAGACAGCAGCAAAGTCCTGAGCAAAGAGACCCAGCAAGCAGCAGCAGTGTGGACAAACAGCAGTGGAGAAGAAGAGCAAACCATCATCCTGACTGATTGGATGAATGACACTGTGTTTCCAACAAGCTGCAAAGTCACTGTGCTTGTGAAAAGGACGTTTGAGGAAAACTGAGGAGACTGTTGGAGTTTGACATTTGCCACTTTCGGAGCAAGATGGCAAGAAGAGACAGTGGGACACAGGACAAAGCTGAAGAAGAACTGCCGGCTGTTGGACTGTTGAAGTGGGAGAGGACAACAGAGTGAGAGTAAGTAAGGACACAGAGGAAAGCTGTTGTTTAATGTGGGAATCAAAATTTGGGTTAGCAAACCTGGGGAAAAGAAAACTGACTGCTTAAGTGGAAAATTGTGAAGGAGTCTGAGCCACTACAAAAAGAGACATATACAAAATCACACACACAAGCAGAACATGCATTAACCCTACTAACACAAACAAAAGAGAGCTCATGAAGATTAGACACCATCTTGAGCATGTGAGTCTGTTTATCATCTTATCCAAGTCACTTAGTGTGATGATGAGTGATGCGAAGATCAGTGGACTCATAGCACATTAGTTGAAAAATGATCAAATAATAGCAGAGGAGTGTGTAGGAAAGGCAGCTTTAAGAACATGCCCTGCTGGAGATGCAGCTCCACAGGCACATTGATTAAACCTGCCTAATAACACAAACATACATGCAATGAAAATCAGCTTGTTATCTCTCATCAGTGTTAAAATAGTGTAAATTTAGCAGACACTTGTTATCAAATGCTGAATTTATTCAATGCCGACAATTAACTAACTAGGTTGCAGGACAACAGTTTAACTTTTGTGGGAAAAAAAAGATTGTGGTTTGACCAACCAGTGATCAGACAATAAATTTAGTTGTTAATATAGTAAATTGGGAGATGCTTTCTGCCTGATTGATGCAGCACAAGTAATTTACTGTATGAGGGGAAATTCTATTTTTGTGATAATATCTTGAACATGCATTTCTGTTGTCCTGTCAACTTAGTGGGTTAATAGCTGATATGCAAATTAGTTGGTTGTTCTGAGATTAATGAAAGGTGACTGAATTCTAGTACGAGTGAATGGGATGTGTTGGAGTTTGTCAGAGTGGAGACTCTAAAACACTGAGTTTCCTGTTGTGATGTGCGAGTGAATCCTGCACCCAAACACAAAACTTTGAATACATAAGAACAAACGTTTTTTGCAAAATGCATGACAACATGTCACATGTTTATGATGATGGGGAAAAAAGGACAGTCCCGGGGATTAAAATTCATAGCTAATGAGACATGAGGCTTATGTTGTGTGTTGTACGGCTGATGGTTGGTTTTGAATTAATCTAGCTGATGATTTTTCTTTTGTTGTGAAGTTGAGCCTGCCAATTAGTATGATGGTTTGATAAACCATGCTAATGGTATGATTTACCCTCCTGAGATGAGGAGTATGTGTCATGACTTAACGAGGCCTTTTTATTTTGATACTTTCACAGTGCACTGAAAGTTTTGTTTGATGATCTCTGTTTGAAGCAGATCTGCACGATTACAACAGAAGCGCTATACGACGCGTCGTCGAGAAAATTGTTGCAAGTGAGTTTCTCCACATTACAATGGGCTCTGGAGAAAGCCACTTATATGGGACAATTAGAGAATAGGTCCCTACCCAAAAAAGGATTAAGCGAGATAATCCAATATAAAGTTCTTCTTTTCTTTTTGAAATGACGTCATTTTGCTGAGAAGTGGAAATGAAAATGCGACAATAATTTCCACTGTCAGCAAAGAAAGAATGAATGAATGCATGAATGAATGAGTGAGAGAAAATAAAACTGACTGACTGGTGAAAGCGGACAGAAGCTGACAGACTGACTGACATCACTGTGCGAAGTTAACCCCCACCTGACAAAGGTGCAGATGAATCTATGTGTGTTTCTTTTTACAGGAGCAGAAAGATGACAGCAACATCGAGGTTGCATGATGATTTAACCTTTTAAATGCCACTTTCTGTGTCTGTGCATCTACCAGGGGTGTTATTCACTACCTTGTGTTGCTCACAGAGGTGACTGTGAGAAAGTGTGTATACACCTGCGCAGCGCTAAC
>CAKLIZ010004827.1:0-12799 GCA_922035795.1 Oreochromis mossambicus | reverse complement strand
TCCAGTGTTAGAAAATCAGCACTGCTCAGTGTTAGTCATTGTTAATCTTCAAAACTGACTAGGTTACTTTTAAAACTATACCACTGTCAAAAGTGTTCATTTAGCACTCAACAGTGTTATATTTCGTTGTTATGTGCGATTGTTTATCAGCCCCCGAAATATAACAAGGAGTTCTTAACTGAGTTCTTGGAATTCCTTGCTGATTGTGCATCACAGTATGACCAGATCCTCCTGCTTGGTGTTGAAGATGCAGTATTCTCTGATCATATGTCATTTTATTTGATATTGCTCCTTCTAACACTTTTGCAAATCAGGCTGTACCTGTTCGATGTTATCGTGCCTTTGGCTCTGATAGCCGAATGGTTTTCTATACTTTTTGACAATTTAATGTCTTATGCCCCTGAGTTGCCCACTGCAGATGACCTATTTTTGTATTTTGACTTTGCCTGTAAATCTGTGCTTGATGTTGTTGCCCCTTTGAGGCTAAGAAAATGTAAATCTAAGACTAGTCCATGGTTAACAGATCGTACCCAAGCTATTAGAAGACAATGTAGGAAATGTGAAAGACAGTGGAAAAAAGAGAAATTGCATGTCTCTCTGGAAGCCGTAAAAATTAGCTGGAAAGCTTATCAGGATGCAGTTAACCCTTTAGCGTTCCGGTCAACCAATTGGTAGAGCACATTTTCAGGCCCTATATCTAACTGAGGCTTTCACTGAAATTGACCTACCTTGTTGAGTCTTTTCTACCAATTGGTTTTTCATCTGTAGTGCCAAGAAAATCCACCAGAAGGCACTGTGAATGGAAACTGTTGGCTCTTCTTATACCTCTCCCGACAAGGAAGCCAGAAACAAAAAAACATCCAACATATTTTGAGTGTTTTTGATAAAACTAAGGTAGGAAGATATAATTTTTTGATATATGATAGTGTTAGAGGACTTACTAAACAGATTTATGTCACTTGACAGCATTAACAAAGTGAAATTAAATGTTTAATCATTTTTTTAAAAAGTGGTCAACCAAACGGTTGATTTGGCCCTTTATGGTGCTAATAACCTAAATGTTATTAAAATTGATTATTTGCCATAAAATCAGACCACTAGACCCATTTTGTTTATCCATTGCTATTGATAAATCACATTAAGTGTTAGCACAGCAAGAATATGCTGAAATAATTTCCTCAGTAAGTAATTTTTGTAACTTTCTGAGTTAATATTAGTAAATATTGTAAAAATCAAGAATAACACGTGGAAATCACAAATATCACAACTGATTACCTTTTAATCAAATTACAGTAGCTGGTAAATTAATATTACTAAGTTATCAAAAGTATAATTTCATGTTTAACAAGTACTATATGGACACTAAACAATTATATGGCTAAAAATCACATGGTCATGTGGCATGATACTCATGATACCATCAACCTTTAACCACAGTGTTTTTCAGGTCATGGTTTCATATGAAGCCACAAGGGCTGGCACTCTCCACCAGTATATTGCCAACAAACCAGATGAGTGGGGCTTTAAATTGTTCTGCCAAGCAAGTTAATCTGGCTTCATCCACGACTTGCTGCTGTATCAAGGGGGGTCTACATCCTCCAGTGCTCTCCTGAGTGAAAAGGAACAGAAGCTCCCTCTAAGGGGCCAAAGTTGAAAAAAAAAACACTATGCAAACCCATAAAAGAACCTCAGCTCTTCACAAGTTTCAGCTTGGTCCAGAACTTGCACACCTCCTTGGGTGTCAGGTGCATTGGTACTGTATGACCAAACTGCACCGGTGGAGCTCCCCTGATGGCAGACAAAGACCTGATGAAGAAGGGCCATGGAGCCTGTGATTACAGGTCTGATGAAGATCCTGTAATCACAGACCCTGAGAAGAACAAGTGGAAGCGAATGGATGGATGGATTTTAAAAACAAAACTCATTTTGCACAGTAGCATTTAATCAGAAGTGGTCTAAATGTGAGTATTTTGTGCTGTAGCACATTTTTCACATTTGCAGATGAAAAAACTATGTATTTTGTTGTTTGATATAATACTTTCCTTTGATGGAATGAAAACAGCAATGTTCAGTGGCATGCTACTAGAAATAAACTGTATCCAATGCCCTGGATAGTTTTTGTTATTAATTTAATTTTAATTTGGCCCTTTATTTGATTTTTTCAACTGTATTATCTAATGTACTTGTATTTGCATGACATTTCACACTTTTACCATAAAGGGACATCTCAACCATTTGGTAGAGATTAATATTTTAAAAACTACAGGGTCTATTGAAAAAAAAATATTGATTGTGGTTATTACTCACCCAAATCAAAAAGAAATGCAAACAAAAATATTTCCATTGTTTTTTTCTTGGTGAGGACATTAAAGGGTTAAGGCTGATAAACACTCCTACTTTTCTCAACTTATTTCGGCCAACTCACATAACCCTCGTGTTTTATACAGTACTATAAATTTTGTACTTAACTTGGAGGGTTACGACCTTTTGCCGTCCTCTGAGGCTGTGTGCAATAAGTTTATTACCTTTTTTGTGCACAAGATTGCTAGCCTGAGGCTTCCGACCCTATCTATTGTTGATCCGGCCATGCATGCTCCTTGCTCAAGCCTGTTCTCTGCCTTTGCACCAATTTCTCTGCATGATTTAGAGAAGCTGGTGCTACATGCTAAGCCCTGTGGCTCCCCGAACGATGTTGTTACTCCCCGCTTTCTCCAAAAGGTATTTCCTACCATTGGACCTTATATCCTGAAAATTATCAATACTAGTCTGTTAACCGGTCAAGTTCCTAGTGGGTTTAAACATGCAGTCATACACCCCTTACTTAAGAAACCTGGCCTTGATAGTTCTGTTATGTCAAATTTTAGACCTATCTCCAACCTTCTGTTGTGTGTGTATGCACGAGCACGTGAGTGCCTGTGTGTGCGCGTACCCATATGTCTATGTGAGTGCACGTGAGTGAGTGTGCGCGTACCTGTGTGTATGTGTGGGTGCACGCCCGTGAGTGTGCGTGTGGATGTGTGAGTGTAACAGTCAAAGCACTGTGTGTGTCTCTGTGTACGTGACTTCCTGCTGGTCATAAAAGTAATCTCCTCACCCAAGCTACACCAAATTCCTTTAGACAACATAGAAAACACAGTTAACATATTACAAACACTGAGACCCCCACTCTGCATCCACTGGGCCATTGGCCTCTTGTTGTCTTACATTTCTAGATAAGGTGGAGAGTCTCCTGCAAACCTACTTCTAAGTTTATAACAATTATGAGTTTTTATTAAAGGTACAAGCATCAGCATCAGCAACCCCCAACTGTAGCTTCCTGTCTCCTTTTATGGCAGGCAGACCCCCAGTGTCCATAAATTCCTTTCCCTGTACACAATTACACACACTCTCAGGCCTACAGCTAAGCCAAACTGAAACACAGACAAATCCTTCCTTATTCCTCTGATCTAAACAAATTTAACACATCATATTATAATAATTATTTTCTTGTACTCACACTTCCCTTTTTAAGCCAGATCTTGAAGAGGATTGTACATACCCAGCTGTTGGATTACTTGAATGACTCGCAACTGTCTGAAATCTTCCAATCTGGTTTTAAGCCCTTTCACAGTACGGAGACAGCTCTTGTTAAAGTTATGAATGACATTCTTGTTGCTGCTGATCGTGGTAAATATGCTGTGCTTGTGTTATTGGACATGACAGCTGCATTTGACACAGTGGACAATGACCTGCCGATCTCCCTCTTACACCACTGTGTGGAAATTTCTGATTTGGCATTGTCATGGATAAAATCATATCTTTCCGAAAGTAGTTTTTGTGTTAAGCTGAGGCTGGCCACTTCCTCTGTGGCCCCTCTGCCTTGGGGTGTGCCCCAGGGATCTATCCTCGGGCCATCATTCTTCTTGCTGTATTTACTCCCTCTTGGTGCGATTTTTCGTAAACATGGAGTGTCATTTCATTTGTATGCCGATAACTGTCAGCTTTTTGGATTTGGATACCTCCCCATGTCAATCACTACTTGACTGTCTTAGCGATATGAAATCATGGATGGCAAATCATTTTCAGAATTTTAATGATCGCAAAACGGAAGCAATTTTATATAGCCCGCATCGCTCTACTGATTCTCCAGATGTTGATTTTGGTGATTTGACCTCCCATCTGAAAAGTTTGATCACTAATCTTGGTGTTAAACTTGATTCTGCGCTTACTTTTGAAGGTGTTATGGAATAAACATATATTCTTAGTGCTTATTTTCTGAGTATATTGTTTTATGTATTTTAATAATGAAGGCTTGTAAAGCAAGGCCACTTTTGACTCACAAACCAAGTTCTCAGCCAGACTGAAAAACAGGAAGTTAGTGTAGAGCTGTACAAGCATATAAATAAAAAGAAGAAACCAGACAGAAAAAAGAGGAACTAGTACCATATAAGGAGTTGTTTGTATCGAGGCTGTGTGTGACGTGTAAAGTACCAAAATAACACCTATATGAGACACATTTTTAGCTTCTAATGTTAGAGATTCTGCAACTGGCTTTGGGCTGTGCAGGGCTCTCTCTTCTGGAAGATGATTGAATAAAGAATTATAAATGTTTTGACCACTCTGAGTCGGGTTTTCTCTGTTCTATCATGGGGATCAAAGAAACAGGTTTAATAAAGGTCATGTAAATGGGGTGGTCAAATCAGCTTTTTATCACCTTAGACGCCTATCGAAGGTTAAGCCTTTTCTTTCCAAATCAAATTTGGAAACTCTTATTCATCACCTCACATCTGACCTATTGTAATTCCCTTTTAATAGGGGTTGGGTCGGGCAACTTGTCACGCCTGCAGTTAGTGCAAAATGCGGCGGCACGATTTTTAACCGGTAGTAGGAAATTCGATCACATCACTCCGGTTCTGGCTTCCTTGCATTGGCTTCCCATTGAATTTAGGGTTCGTTTTAAAGTCCTTTTATTGGTTTTTAAATCTTTAAATGATCTGGCTCCTGTCTACTTATCTGATTTGCTGAAGCCACATGTTCCTTCTTGCTCGCTCTGTTCAGCTGAGCAGCTGTTGCTGTCGGTTCCTAAGTCACGGCTGAAATGCAGAGGAGACCGAGCATTTTCATTTGCAGCTCCCATGCTCTGGAATAACCTTCCCCTCAATATTAGACAAGTGTCATCAGTGTAGGTCTTTAAGTCCATATTGAAAACCTATTTCTATTCCCTGGCTTTTAACTCTGTAGGAAACTGACACATTTCTTATTAATTTTATTGTATTTTTTAATGACACCCCATACTCCCGGAGCACCCCCCACAGGACGCCCCAAGGGACACGGTCGAATGCCTTCTCCAAGTCCACAAAACACATCTAGACTGGTTGGGCAAACTCCCATGCACCCTCAATAATCCTCAAGAGGATAAAGAGCTGATCCAGTTTTCCACGACCAGGACAAAAACCTCATTGTTCTTCCTGTATCTGAGGTTTGACTAAAGTGCGGAAAGCAGTGTTCTACCTGCACTGTGTATAGTGTGGGTGGAGCGCTGCTGACTTTGACTGAGAAAATTGTCGGCTGGTGGAAGGAATATTTCGAGGACCTCCTCAATCCCACTGGCACGTCTTCCGTGGCGGAAGCAGAGTCTGGGGATGAAGAGGATGACCCGCCAATCTCTGGGGACGAGGTCACTGAGGCAGTTAAACAACTCCTTGGCGGCAGAGCCCCTGGGGTGGACGAGGTCTGCCTCGAGTTCCTGAAGGCTCTGGATGTTCTTAGGCTGTCCTGGTTGACATGCCTCTACAATGTTGCTTGGAGATCAGGCAGGGTACCTCTGGACAGGCAAACCAGGGTGGTGGTTCCCATCTTTAAGAAAGGGGACAACAGGGTGTGTTCCGGCTATAGAGGAGGATCACACTCCTCAGCCTCCCTGGGAAAGGAAAATCCATCCATTAGTCAAACCTAGGATACAGGAGGGTCAATGCAGTTTTCATCCTGGTTGTGGAACACTGGACCAGCTCTTTACCCTCTCAAGGATACTAGACGGTGCATGGGAGTTTACACAACCAGTCTACATGTATTTTGTGGACTTGGAGAAGGCATTTGACCGTGTGTCCTGTGGGGTTTCTCTGGGAGTATGGGGTGTCTGGCCCATTGCTAGGGGTCATTTGATCCTTATACAACCGTTGAAAGAGTGAGTGTAAAAGCAAAGCTCTCAATTTACTGGTCGATCTACACCCCTACCCTCACCTATGGTCACGAGCTGTGGGTAGTAACCAAAAGAATGAGATCTCAGATACAAGTGGCGGAAATGGGCTTCCTCCGAAGGGTGGCTGACCTCTCCCTTAGAGATAGGGTGAGAAGTTCGGTCATCCGGGAGGGACTCAGAGTAGAGCCGCTGCTCGTCCACATCGAAAGGAGCCAGCTGAGGTGGTTCGGGCATCTGACAAAGATGCCTCCTGGGTGAGGTGTTCCGGGTTCTGGGAGGAGGCCCCAGAGCAGACCCAGGACACGCTGGAGAGATTATATGTCTCCAGCGTGTCCTGGGAATGCCTTGGTGTTCCCCTGGATAAACTGGAGTAGGTAGCTAGGGAGGGAGGTCTGGGCTTCTCTGCTTAGGCTGCTGCCCCCATGACCTGGCCCCGGAGAAGCGGAAGAAGATGGATGGATGGATGGATGGATGGATGGATGGATCAATGGATGGATGGATGGATGGAGGTTTTGCACTGTGCCTCCTGTGTGTTCCACGAGTCATGTTGAGTCACTTATATTTTCTTGTCTAGATTTGTGTCTCCCCAGTCAGTCGTGCCTCCATGTCACAGTTTGTCGCTCGTCTCTGTGTTCCATGTTTGCTCTTTTTTCCCTGTCAGCCGTTTCCCTTTGTCAAGTGTGCGTCTCTATGTTCTGCCTCCTGTTTTACTTTCACAGTCTGTGTCCTATTTCAGTGTATTCCACTTTATTTCCTTTGTCAGATATGTCAGATTATGATTATGTCAGATTAGTCCCAGCTGTGCTTCTCTCCTGTTTCCCATTCCCTCGTTACTCACTGGTGTATTTAAGCCCTGTGTTTTCGACTGTCCGTTGTCGCGTCATACCCTCACCATGCTGTGTTTCTCCCTTTGTGTTCCTGATGAAAGTCTAGTATTCAGTACCTGTTTTATGTTTCTTATTTTCTAGTGTCCAGTTTCTAGTTTTCATGTTTGCGGTTTTGGTTAATTTTTTGTAACAATAATTTTTTATGGAAAATCTTCCCAGCAATACAAGCTACTGCTCTAAGTTTCATTCTGTGTATGAGTCCTACATTTGGGTCCTACATCCTGCCTGCCACACAGAGTAACCATGACAAAATTAACTTCAAAATTAACAAAAGTAGTAAAACTAATTATTGAGTCAAAATCATGAAGAAAGGTCAGATGAATGTTTTTCCTCGATGGCTGCTGTACAACTGGGAAGCTTTTTGCAACCTGAGGCATCGCCCCCTGCTGGCTATTAGAAAAGCTGCAGGTCTGGGGAACTTCCACATTGGCTTCATTTTTCACAGTGGGACATCCGTTTTTTTATATAATGAGTGTTTAATTCTGGTTTTCTCTTTTTGTTTTCTCAAAACCTTCAGAGCACTGAACTTAAGCCATGCATTTTGTCCTGTGTGTTACTTTCAAGAAAGGTCACAGCATGACCAAAAGAGGAAGAAAACTTTTTTTTTAATATTTGACCTGATGGGAAAGAGAAAAATTTATTTATTCTTGTCTTAAGTGTTTTTATAGTTTGTCTCAGGCTTTACAAATATAAAGACAAAGAAATGCTCCATTGAGCACAGCAGAGGTTTTGTGGGTTTGTGTTTCTTTGTTGCTTCTGAAAAGTTTCTTCCGTTCTGAAAGCAGGAAGAAGGCCGGCCAAAAGTGACATCAGTGTCAGGACAGGATATCATTGTATCTGCCAGAGTTAGCAGTGCACAACTGTTAGAGTACAGTTTAAACTGTTAGAGTGCAGCTCCTGCTCAGCTGTCTCAGTCAGGAGATGGATATCTATACTACGTGTATCTACGAGAGTGCAGACTTTGGTCAAACTGGAATTGGATCACAAGGAGGAGGTAAGTCATCTGTAATAATCTGTTAACTTCCAGTTTGTTACAGCCAGTTTTTAATCCCAATGAACTGCAGCCCATCAATCATCTCCAGGAGATTGACTTTTTATACCAATAGCACTGAATAGAAACCACATTTGGCCACTTTAGAATATAAAATAGAATAAAATAGCTCTTCATTGTCATTGTACAGGTACAATAGAGAATAGGTTACAAAGTGCTTGGAAGTATTGCAGAGGAGTATAGAGTCCACAGTTACTCAGACCATGGCTCAGATTGGTGGGCAGGGGTGGGTAGTGATTGTTAACAGTCCAAATCACCCAGGGGAAGAAGCTGTTAGTGAGTCTGGAGGTGTGGGACCCGACTGACCTGAGGTGCCGACAAGATGGCAGCAGGTCAAACAGGTGGTGGGCAGTATGCAAGGGGTCACCTGTGTGCAGGGTAATTACCCTCTGAGCAGCCTTCCTGTTCTCCACTGTGGCCCCTGGATAGCAAAAACTCAAGCAGGAGGCGAGCACACTCTCCACTGAGGAGCGGTGGAACGGAGGAAGATTAAAATATATTCTGAAGGACATCCAGCTCAATTAATGAGAATCCAGCAAAGGGAGGAAGCCTTTGGACAACACTGCTGCTTTCAGGGATGTTTGGACAATGTTTGGATCCTTTAATCAAATCTGCCTGTTTCTGAGCTCTGTGTCCTCAGGCAAACGTGGTTTCAGAACAAAAAAGTCTTCTTTAACAAGTCTCCAAAGGTTGATTCAGTTGGTTCATCTGGACGTAGCTCATCCAAGTGACCTCTTCATTCTTGAGGCTGAAGAAGTCACTTAGATAAGTGACGAAACGTTTCTCCCACTGAAAACGCTCCGTCCAGATGAACAAAATCAGCTTTCAGAGATTTACTTACCTGGATGATTGAGAATGCATCAAGACCTTCTTTAACAAGCCACAGTTTCTTCTGTATTCCTCTTTTTTGGAGGAAAAAAACTTATTGAAAACTACAAGTAATTTTATGCATTAAGTAATGAAACGTAAAAAACATCTTTCATAGCTAAAGAAAACAGTGTGTATATGATAAACACAAAACCATTAAGAATGTATTCTTCTATAAAATATAAAGTCATAAATAACCCCACTGTGACTTCAGTCAGTTAAAGTTTTGGATTAATAGTTTGGTTGATTGAGGGTTAATCACAATGAGGATATATTTTAGTATTTTGTGAAGTTGCGCTCATGCAACCACAACCACAGGTCTATTAAAGGCAGAGTGTCAGGAAATGACCACAAACCAACATCTGCACTGTTTTCTAACAGGACCAAAGACGAAGAGTCCTTCAGTCCAGAAGGGCTCTTTCAGATGTGCTACACTGGGTCTAGCAGTGCTGTGCCTCCTGATGTTAGCTGGGATCATCATCCTCTCCATACGCCGTAAGATAAGATATCTGCACCTTCATCCACTCTTATAAGTCACTTTTATCTTATCCTCCCCTTCTTGAAATATATTTTCACAACCGCCTTGTTCATCCTTGGATACATCAGCCACACCCCTATAAAGTACCTACACTCACCTCCACATTCTAGCCTTTACTCCAAAAACACCTCCACCCTCTTTCACGATCACAGTTTCAACCCACAACCTGCAGATCAACAGCATCAGTGTAGGAATCTTATTGATTATCTACATGATGATTTGGGATTTTACCCCAGATGCCCTTCCTGACACAACCCTCCCCATTTAAACCTGTTGCTGGCATTAGGATAACACTGGTTTGAGGGACACCCTTGGCTGGGTGTTGTTAATATGTGTTGTATTTATTAATCAACTCAAATGCAGGTGTTACATTTAGCAAATTGAGTCATGAAAAAAACAGTGCAAAAAATGTTGAAACGAAGTTTAACTAAGATAATCTCACTTAAAAAAAAACTAAAAAAACACTCACATATTATTTAAATGAATTGAAACTAAAGAAACAAACCAAATGACAGCAGCTGACCTCCCAAACTGACATAAACAGGAGAAACTGTTCACAGTCAAAGGCAGCTCAGCCCTACAAACTCCTTCAGAGTGAAACAGGAAACACAGAGTGAGAGCTGCACAGGTGTGGCAGGTTGGAACAAGGAAAAGCTGAATGAGTCCTCTGCAGACGGCGGCCATCTTGGCTCTTTATGTAATCATTAGGCTACATGTTGGTGCACCAATCACAGCAGAGTACCTGCACACGCCCGTTATCATCCTCTCATTCAGTCACAGCTGAGGCACAGCATGCAGAGCTTTTCATGAAGGACAGAAAAACACAGCAGTTACACAAAATGACACAAATATGATGACAGTCATAACAACAGGTCAAAGTTCAGTCTGTTACTGTATCATAGACACTTATGCTGTGTGTGCTATATGAGATGCTGCAGTCAGTCAGTGTGAGTCTGCAGCAGTCTGAGGTACAAAGATGGGATCTTGGCTGCAAATGAATGTATGACTGATACTGAATCCCAGCAGCCAACAAACATGCAGCTTCACAACCAGAACGTGTCCTTCTGCCACAGCAAATACAGGAAGTACCTGATCACATGGAAACACCTTTGATATGAGGAAGTGTTGGTTCCCACGGCAGCTTGTCTGTTCTTTCAAAAACCTAAAGATAACATCTCCGACTGCATTTCTAACACCTTCTTCCTCCACACTGAGAACAATTATTTTGAATCTTGTCAGTGGTTTTTGTTCACAGTTGATACGTATTTAGCTCATCAGATTTCCTGTAGTTCTAACAGCTCCACCCACAGGACATGTTAAAGAACAATGGCTGCACAAGTTTCTGACTCTTACTGATAGGGATGGGTATTGATAAGATTTTCATGATTCTGATTCCATTTTCGATTCTGTTTAACGATTCGATTCTTATTTTTTAAAAAGGAGAACACTAAAGTCGATTAGCTTAGAACTTTGTTTTATATCTTCTCTTTGAGCAAGATAGAAATTTAGGAGTAACATGGCCTTACGAACCCAACAGTGAGATCTTAAGAGATCCACAGCCTACGGCTCTTCAATGGGGTGTCACAGGGTCCCCGGGAAAACAAATTGTAAACGTAAAATAATAAAATAAATATTCTTCTGTAGCAATAACAAAGTATAACATAAATTATTCTGTAGCAATTACACAAGAATATCCAGTAATGTCCCTGCCTACAATTAAACACATTCACTTACCGAAAATCGGGGGCATCTGCTGTGGCACATGGGTGCAAGCCTTTGACCACAAACTTAGTCACTGCTCGGTGACATTCGTCTATCCTAGCCTGAAAGGAGACGCTACCGGTAGACTGCAGCGAGAACTGCCAGCCAGACTCTGTCTGTCTCATCATGGTCACCTAAATGCACAGTGATGGCAGGTTTTGTAATAAGGCAGATCGCACTAACATAATATGCACTGTTAGCTGATTATTTACCTGCCGCATTAACGGGAGAGGACGTGCAAACGTTACCGCTGCTGCTGGGTTGAGATTCACGAGTCTGGAGCGGAATTAAAAACACGACATTCATTTAAGGTCATCGCCTGTTTTGTGAGCAAATGCTTTTGCATATTCGTAGTGTTTCCTCCTTTAAATGAAATATCTACTTTGCAAGTATTGCAAACTTTTGAGCGTTTGAGCCGTTTCCTGCCAGGTAAATGACGCTCCGCAACGTGGTGACGTCATTCGGGGCGACTGGAATCGATAATGGAATCGTTTGCAAAAATGGCAAACAATTCCAAGGAATTGAAGCAGTGGGAACCGGTTCTCAACAAGAACCGGGTTTCGATACCCATCCCTACTTACTGATATATTTGACAGTGCAGAGGAAGAAGATTATTTCTGTTTGAATCTTTTACCAAACTTCAGCTAATTTTTAAATTTAGCTTTTTACCAAAATGTGAGTGATATTTAATCCTCCACTGGATGCAACACAGTCATTGTAGCAGATTTGATGTTTTCATTCGGTTTCTTGTCTCATTTCTAATCACATATTTTAGTCAAAAAACAGCTGAGCAACAACTGCAGCCTCCAGTCTAATCATTCAGGTAAGAAATGCTTTTAAATAAATGTTTATAGTAAATTTCTAATATCTGTTGTCAGTAGATAGCAGCTACTCACTAACAGCACTAGTAAACCACCAAGCTTGGGTAAAACAAACTAAATAAACCATAAACCCTCCACCCAAGACTGGTCCACACACTGACTGAGCAGTGAGTCACTAGCTTATATTCTGCTGGGTGGCTGATTGCTGAATGAAGCCAGCTGTGCACGGGCTCCTCAGGAGAGATGGGTGGCAGCTCAGCTCCTGATGAGAAAACAACACACAGACCTGCTCGAGACACAACAGTTGTTTGACTGTTTCTCAGTACACGGACAACTACAGTCAGCCACATATCAGCTATGAAATACTGACTGAAAGATATACATGAAGGATGAAGTAAGTTATCCAAAGAACACAGTAGTTGGTCAGAAGAGTTGAAAATCAGGTGGAAAAATCTGAATCTTTGATTTTAATATTAAATATTTTGTTTGTTGAGTTCAAATTAAGTTTTTTTTACAGTTGTTGTTTTTTTCACATGCTGTAAGTAACTAGATACTTACTGTAAATACAGATATTATCAATGTGATACACAGTTACGTGAAATCTGTCTGTATGTGTTTGACTTTAAGAGAAGTGTCCCGATCGATGGATGAGATTTGGAAGCAGCTGTTACTTTAAATCCACTGAGAGGAAAACTT
>CAKLIZ010004826.1:0-11665 GCA_922035795.1 Oreochromis mossambicus | reverse complement strand
TTGAGCTGCAGAGCCGTGTCATTACTGATTGCGCCACCTGGAAAGGGGGCGGCGGTCTGAAAGACAGATACTTGGGCAGTCAGAAAATAGATCGCGGTGAGAGGCGAAAAACGCCGTTTTTTGGAGTTACAAAACGTCGTGTAACTCAAAAACTAGGAGGGCTAGCAGCATAATTCTTGTACTGGGTGAATCAGCGGACTTTGGTGTATTTTGACTGCGATTTTCATAGCTCGTTCTACCTCCGTCGCGGAGATATGACGAGAGAAGAAACGGCTTCATTTCCAGAGTTTGAAGACTGAGAGAAGGACAGATTTCCACCCCTCAAACAAACGTAATTCATTGCTCAACGGTAAGATAATTGTAAAAACTGCTTCCACTGTGAGTGTCAGCAGTGTCTGAAGATATATTGGCACAAGCCTCATGTCCTAACTTTGCTTTGTTAAAGAGATATGGCAATTTGAAAATGCCTCCCGTTACAGAATTTCAGCTCTGAATTTCAAAACCTCCCCATAGACTTTGAATGGGGACTTGTCAGACCTTGTGTCACTCCGAGGCAAATTGCAAAAAAACGGTAAACCTCACAATAAAGATAGTGACATTTTCTGAAAGCCAGCAAAAATACCTACGTTTTGATGTATAATTTGTGGGGGTTGAGTGGAAATTGAGCGAGTAACAAGAAGTTGTTTAGACATGAAGAGAAAATTCAGAACGGACCAGCACTCACTCTGACTTAATTGCATAGCAACCATAGCAACGCATGTATTTTCTGAAAAATCACAATTTTGCAACTGAAAACTTAAAGAGAGATAAGATTAAAACGGTAGAAGATCTGAAAAAGCTGAATCAGACAGGAATAGCCCAATAATCTGAGAACATTTTAAAGTTTGAATGGAGTTTCTAGGTGAAAGCATGACAAAGTAGTTAAGTTTCAAAAACAAGCAAGTTTTAGCAGAATTGTGGAAGTTTCCCATTCATTTCAATGGGAAACAAAAAGTGTAATATTTTAAAAAGTATAACAGTAATAAACACCAAAAGATATAGCCGGAATTAGCAGAAATAGCAGAACAGTTTAGAGTTTGAACGGAGAAAATCGGCTGAAAACTGTGGGAGTAGATCCACGGCAAAAAACGGGGGAGCAACTTGAAGAATAAAGTTTAAAGAGAAACAGGATCTCAATAGTGTGGAAGCCCTTTAGGGCATCCACACAATAAAGAATAAAGAGAAACAGGAACTCAATAGTGTGGAAGCCCTTTAGGGCATCCACACAATAAAGAGAAACAGGAACTCAATAGTGTGGAAGCCCTTTAGGGCATCCACACAATTAAATGACAGAAAAGTTTGTTTTCCATTTTCTGAAAGGGGAGTTTCACTGGTCTGACTCAATTAAGAGAAAAGTGGGCGGTATGTCGCCTACAATGTAAAATGTATTGAAACTCTGGTAAATACTGAGGCACATGCTTTTTGTTTTTGATGTAAGTTACCCAAAGTCATGCGCCCAGGTTTGGAAATTCCTTCACACTGTCATCTATCCCAGGAATAGATGGATCCCAGGAAATGAGTCAAATATGATCAAATTAACGAGGGCTCATTTAGCTATGATGGAAGTGTAAAATGTTGCATAAAATGATCTGAGTACTTAAAAATTATCATCATCTGTTTTTTTTTTTAATGTTAAGAGTTTTTACATGTAATTTCTTCTAAAACAGAGCTGATGTTCTGAAAAAAACATCCTACATATTAAGCTGTTCTACTTGTTGTTACTGCGCATGCGTACATCTCAAAGCGGCCATGTTTTCGGTGTTAATAGTATACGCCTATTATTTGAACCTACCCCAATCTTGTGCGTGCAAAAAAAGGTTAGTATTATATGTTTTACTTCTTTATTACAGTTGATACTTGTTTTCCTTAAGCTGTTGTCAATTTGTTAACTTTTCAAGCTAACATGCATTTTGTTTTTCGTGCAAAAATACTCCAATTTGGTGTCTCAATTGAAGTCATATTTCAAGTCTTGATTTAGTACTTCTAAACTTCTGTAAACTTGCATACAGCGTAAACAATTAATTTTAGTCCTCCTGCAGTTAGTGAACCCCACGCTCCGTTGTTATGTCGAAGAAAGTAATATTGCACTATATACTTATTGAGTGATAACGTTGTTTAATTTCTAAGCACCTTGACATTGGTCATTTTATTTACTGTATGTGCATTGCGTCTTACATAATGGATCCCGAAGCCATTTTGAAAATGTCTGATTTTCTCCTTAGTTATGGAGAACAAATACGAGGAACTGCTCATGTTTCTTTCTGATGGGTCCTACCCATCAGAATACGACAAGTCCCAGAGGGAAACCCTTAAGAGATATGCCTCAAAATTCAGGCTGAAGGGTCAGTAGTTTATTGTAAATACTAACTAGATGTACTTCTTGGTTAAATACATTTTATAATCAATTTACATTTCTTAAATGTAAATGACAAAAGCTATGGGACTATTTAAGGAGTTTCATTCAAGTTCTATTGGTGGACACACTGGTGTACTCAAGACTCGAACTGCAATGTGTTCCAGATTTTACTGGTAGGGCATGTCAGTTGACATTGGGAATTGGGTATGTATTTTTGAAGTTTTCATTTATAAAAAAAAAAGTAAGGTATGTTAACAATATACAAAAAGAATGCGTAGTTATCCTGAAGATCTGTCCCAGATTTCAGGATGATGTGCAGTAATTAACACGTTAGCTAGATTTAGTCTTTCTTATAGAGTATTTGTAATTATGTATCCTGGCTTGTGACCAGTGCCAAAAAATAGGAAAGCCTTTGGCTGCTGTGCAACCACTGCAGTATATTAAGATAAATATCAGCAGCATTTTAGTAGAAAATAGTAATGCCATAATGTACATATTAAAAATGTGATTCTTCATTGACAGGTGTCAGATGTCTGGGAGCTAATTGGAATCGATCTAACTGGACCTTCTCCAAAAACTTCTAGTGGCATCAGTACATTCTCACTGCAACAGACTATTTTTCAAAATGGGTTGAGGTTTTTCCGTTAAAAAGCAAATGTGCTGCTCAGGTAGCTCATCAGTTGTGCTCAGTCATATGTAGACATGGCTGCCCAAAAAGAATTTTATCTGACCAAGGAAGAGAAATTGTTCACGAAGTAAGAGTTAAGTTTACTTTTCCATACCTAAAGGTAAATCATTGGCCAAAGTGTGCCAAATGTCTGCCAGGCCAAAGGTTTTGTGTGATTGTGTTTGAGAAACTATTTTCTTTTGTCTTTGAAGCTCAAGTCTTTGCAGCTTAATGAAAATAGATAGGAGTGTCACAGCAGCATATCACCCACAGACAAATGGCCTCAATGAAAAGACAAATGACAACATGTATGCTTTATTTGTATGTAACATTTCAACAGATTTTAAGACACTGTCACTATTGTGTGGTTTTTTTTATGTCTACATGTAGAGCCCCCAGAAAATTAGTCAACAGTAAATAGAATGACTGGGATGTGTATCTGGATGCCACACTGTATTCTCTGAGGTCTAAGGTCCACACCACAACCAAATACACACAATTCCATTTAATGTATGGGAGAGAAGCAATGTATCCTTCTGAAGTTCCTGTTGAAGTTCCAGTAAGTGTTTAAATAATTCTGTTGTTAGAAAGCGTGCATATCGACACTGGCTGCAGATTTAATCTTTCTGCTTAATTTCTAAATGCAAGACACATTTTACATATAAAGTAAGTGACTAACTACTTCTTTGTATTTGTATCTTTATGCAAAATTATCAATGGTGAGGAGACCTTTCAGTATAATGTGTTCACCTGTGCAAGTGTATCAAGAGTAAAAAGTGACTATAATAAAAAGTGTTAATAATAAAAAAAAAATGATAGGAGTTTATCTTTGTGGCAGTTTGTGCTCAATGCTTTATAATAGTATAATTAGTTTAAACATTAGTTATTATTGTTAGTTTTTTCAGTTCATGTTTCACATGTATTATTTGCCTTTGTTATTTTAATTGTTAATTAAAATGTGAAAGTTTTAGCTGTTCTCCATCATTCTGAGGAGTCAAGTTACAGTGACTTTGTATCTTCTACAAGGTGCTGAAAAAAAGCATAGAAAATGAAGGTGGCATAGTCAACATCTCTTTTTGATCAGTTCGTCATTTGTTGCCAGGTTGGCGTTCCAACTTGATTCACTGTTGCATGACTTTGTTTGCATGTTTGTTGTTAAAAATTCATTTTGTTGTCTTCTCTTGACCTGATAAACAAACTAGACTGTACTACATCATTTTGTGGTTTATGATTGTGTTTTGTTTAGTTACTCCTGTTGTGTCATAGCGGTCTGATCAGCCATTATATATACCCTTGTGTGTCATTTCCTGTTTGGGTCAGTTATATTTGTTTGGGCAGTCGTTTGGGTTCACAGGTCTCTTTGCCTGAGTTTAGTTTCTCTGACCTTTTTTATGAGCTCAACATTTATAACTTTTGTAAATATATTTTTGGGGGGAGGGTTAAATAAAGGAAAACCTTATTTTTCTAATAATTCCTGTGATCCCTCTGCTTTTTCAACTTGGTCCATCACATGTGGTGCTAGAAGTGGGACGTTTCAGTTGAGGAGACAGGATTTTTATTTTTATTTATTTATTTGCATTTTTCTACCTTTTTTTTCTCCCCTGACAAAACTTTTTAAGCCATGCAGAATGCTGTGCGCCCAAGGAAAGGAAATTGAATGGAGACCAAAGAGGCTGTGCAGCCACCAGAGAGGGAGAAGGAATTTCAGTTGTGGCTGGAGACACTGAAGGAGAAAATATCAGGCAGTCAACTCTGCTTGATATTGCTGGAATTCTTCAGGCCTTCATGGGACAACAGGAAGTTCAAGATAAAAAGCAGAGAGAGGATGCTATACTGCAAGAGCAGCGTTTCAAGAGTTTGCAACACCAGTTTTAGCTATTGCAGATAGAGGTGCAAGCCAGAACCAACCCAACTTCCAGAGCCCACAGCAACTGATACAGAGCCTGTTGAAACTCCAACTGACTATCAGGCTCAAGCAACATCTCAGCCTGAGGGTTCTGGCTCAGCCTCCATATTAACAGTTCAGTCTTAGCTGTGGAAGCTTATTTTGAACATTTTCTGACCACTTTTGAGAGAATTACAGCTGCCTGTCGCTGGCCAGAGTTAGACTGGATTTTTCACCTCTTCCTGTTCTGACTGTGTTAATATGAATGTGGATGATTAACTGGAATATGATAAGGTAAAAGCTGCCATTTTGAAAAAATATGATATAAATCCAGAAACATACAGGCAAAGATTCCACTGTCTTAATGTTTTTGATGAGAGTCCCAAGGAACTGTATGCAAGGCTGAAAGAACCTTATGAGATATGGATTCAGCCTAAAAATAGAATATAAAGGAATTTGGTGAAATTATTATCTTCGAGCAATTTTTAAGAATCCTGTGTCCTGAGCTTCAGGTCTGGATCAGGGAGCGTAATCCAAAGTCTGCTGCAGATGTTGTCACCCTGGCTAATGTGCTTTTTAGCTGCCCGAAGTAGGAGTCAGCCATGGAGCAACAGTGCATAGAGGGCTGCCAGAGATTCACATCGGTCGCAACCGCCTCAGCACCCCCAGAGGCCAGCAACGGGTGTGGGTAAGCGCTTTACAAGGGAAAACCAGCCTCCAAATACCTCCAGGCCAGGTAAAAGGCCACCAGCGTGTTACATTTGTCGACAGGAAGGTTACACTAAGCCCACGTGTCCTAAGAATCAAAGAAAACTAACTCAGATGTGTTTTGTGCCTCACCAGAATGTGGATATTAAATCTGAGAAAAAGCAGTCAAAATCACCACAGTTAAGATTAATGTACAAGAAATTAATGCTTTAATAGATACTGGCAGCACACAGACTTCGGTGCACAGGAAATATGTGTCAAATGACTACACATCTCCTTCTGAAACATATCAGTGTTTACTTTGGGGCACTTCATTCCCTGGGCTGGTTTTATGCACCTTGGGAAGCATAAAACCAATGCTCGCATTAAGCGGTACTTTTTCTGGCCTGGTATACGCTCAGACATTGCTCTGTTTTGCAGAAGTTGTCCTCAGTGTCAGAAGACTTCAATTAGGGTCCCCACCAAAGCACCACTCCAACCTCTCCCAATCACTGGTACACCATTTCAGCATCTTGACATGGACATACTTGGTCCTGTGGAAAAGAGTAAAGCTGGAAATCATTTTATGCTAGTCATTACAGACTATGCTACGAGATATCCTGAAGTCTTTACATTAAAAACTGTTAAAGCAAAAACTGTAAGTTCCTCATTGATTCAACTGTTCTCAAGGGTTGGATTTTCATTCGATATGTAAACCAGATTTTAACAGGACAAGCCACTAATTTTTATATCGACGCTGTTGAAATAGGCATCAGGAGTGTGCGGATGACCCCTTTTCACCCCCAGACAGATGGACTGACAGAGCACTTAAACCAAACTCTCAAACAAATCAAAAAAAGTTTGTCAATGACACAGGGTCTAATTGGCACCATTTGCTGCCATACCGCCTTTTTGCCTACAGGGAAGTTCCTCAGGCCTCCACTGGCTTCTCTCCATTTAAGCTTCTTTATGACTTCTCCTGCTTTTTCAACTCGGCCCATCACACTGAGAATTACCAGAACATAACCTAACAGACGCACACCTTAGTGCATAGATTCGGTTTGTATAGGGGTTTTTTTCTTCTGGGATTCACACATCCCAGGAAAAATCATCAATATGTAATGGACTTGGATTGACAACATTATGAATGAAAATGCACTATTTGGAAGCAGCCCACCCCCTCCTTTTTCAACAGGTTGTGTGTGACACTTGAGCGCAGCAGCAAGCAGATGCACTAAGGGCCGTCACGCTCACTTTTCACATATATGTGTGTAATAGAATTTAGAAAACACATTGGTGCAAATTATAAGTCTATATCATGTCTTCTGTTTTGCTGTTTGTTGGTTTGTTTTTTTACTTAATTTTTTTTTTTTTTTTTTTTGCAAGCTGGTTATTAGATGCTGCTCAAGCCAGCCCCTCTCCTCCCTGTGCCCATGGCATGCATTGCATCTTCACTGCTTTTGGCTTTAATGGATACTGATGCTTACATGGTCTGAAGTCAGCCACCACCAGAGGAGGAGTACCTTTCATTTTCCCCCCACATCACATTTACTGGTTGCCCAGAAGTGCTCCGGGATATCATGCAATTCTTGTATTGCTGGGGGTCAACTGGCATTGGTTCAACCTGCTGGATATACAGAGACATTTTTGTTAGCAGCTGCACAGTTCTTACAACAGAAACATTTGCCGCTGGATGCTTCCCAAACACCTCATTGCAAGGATTTACACCTGGGATGCCAGTTTCTTCCCAGTGTTTGTACTGTTGCACTCTCTTTAGCGATAGACCCAATCATTTTATTCAGCTTTTGAAACAGAAACATGTGGAATGCTGTCAAGTGTTCTATGAAAACAGCTTTGTTCAGTGAGAATTACCCTGGCTGCACACTTATTTTTGTCAAATACACACTGTTTATTCACACCTTCTCAGTTTCCTGTCTCTTTGTACTCTTTTTTTCCCCTCAAACTGCTCACCAGCTTCCTCAGACCCATGTGCCATTACATTACATTTTTTCCGTGTGTGTGTGTGCAAATCTTTACTAGTTCATCAAAAACAGGAAACTGTTGGTGTTTATACTCATATGCATACAGCGGTGGATCTGAGTCACATTTAACCATCTGCAACATTCTGTTCACTTGTGTCTTAATCAAGCCATCGCTCCCCGACATAATCAACTAGTTTACATGTCAAATCTTAACCCAGCAAATTGACAGGACAGCATGATGCCAACAGAAATGCATGTTTTAAAGACCCATATAAAAGATCTCTGCCTTCATATTGTAAATTCCTTGTGATGCTCAATGATTAGAAAGCATCTTTTAATTTTAATATATTAACCACTTCTCCAAAAGTCGATTCTGTTCATCTGGACGTAGCGTTTTCAGTGGGAGAAACATTTTGTCACTCATCCAAGTGACTTCTTCAGTCTCAGATGACTGCAGCTTTCCCCAATCTTATAAACAGAAGGAGGGCGGGAACAACTAATCCGTAGTGCCCTTTTCACTGTGCAATATTTTTCTATATTCAACAGTGCAATAGACTCAAAATAGTTGAAACTTATAATTCCCTGGTTATTCCTATTATCCTATTTATTGCTATTATATAATCTGTATTTATATATATCTCTGTATTTATATATGTCCATCCATCAATCCATCCATTCGCTTCCACTTATCCTTTCCAGGGTCGCGGGGGGCACTGGAGCCTATCCCATCTGTACCTGAAAAGCCTTCAGTTAATCCAAAATGCTGCAGCAAGAGTCCTGACAGGGACTAGAAAGAGAGAGCATATTTCTCCTGTTTTGGCTTCCCTTCATTGGCTTCCTGTTAAATCCAGAATCGAATTCAAAATTCTGCTCCTCACATACAAGGTCTTAAATAATCAGGCCCCATCTTATCTTAATGACCTTGTAGTACCATATCACCCTATTAGAGCACTTTGCTCTCAAACTGCAGGCCTACTTGTTGTTCCTAGAGTATTTAAAAGTAGAATGGGAGGGAGAGCCTTCAGTTTTCAGGCCCCTCTTCTGTGGAACCAGCTTCCAGTTTGGATTCGGGAGACAGACACTATCTCTACTTTCAAGTTTAGGTTTAAAACTTTCCTTTTTGCTAAAGCATATAGTTAGGGCTGGACCAGGTGACCCTGAATCCTCCCTTAGTTATGCTGCAATAGACGTAGGCTGCCGGGGATTCCCATGATGCATTGAGTTTTTCCTTTCCAGTCACCTTTCAAAGTCAAAGTCAAAGTCAGTTTTATTTGTCAATTTCTTCAGATGTACTTGCCATACAAAGGAATTGAAATTACGTTTCACACTGTCCCATGCATAGACATAGACAACAATAAAGTGCAGATGCACAACATTTAGGTAACATACAGGATATAACAAGACAGGACCTAACATATAATAAAGTGTTCCACAGTGTGCCCTGGAAATAGTGTACTAGTCTACTTGAGGTAGTCCCAGGTTGTGGTTGGTAAGTGTTTTTGTTTTAATGCAGCATAAGACTGTAGCAGCAGTAATAGTAATATAAATAATATAAATAGTGCTAAAAAAAACAAACTAAAAATATATAGCAGCAGGTGTGTGCAATTGTAATGCAGATGTAGTTGTTTCCAGTCAGGATTGTAAGAGGGTTTTCCTTGTTGGGGGGTGGGGGGGGGGGGGGGGGGGGGGGTAGAGTCCAGTCTGTCTTCCTATAGTTCTGCCGATCTGGTGATTCTGCTGGCTGGGAGCCACAGAGCCAGTCTCACAGCCTGGTGGATGAAGCTGTTGGTGAGCCTGGTAGTGCGGGAGCGGAGACTTCTGTATCTTTTTCCGGAGGGCAGGAGGCTGAACAGACAGTGCGCGGGGTGGGTTGCATCGTTGACAATTGTGATGGCTTTGCGGGTAAGGCGGGTGGTGTAGATGTCTTGCAGGGAGGGGAGTGGTACGGTAACTATCTTTCTCACTCACTATGTGTTAATAGACCTCTCTGCATTGAATCATATCTGTTATTAATTTCTGTCTCTCTTCCACAGCATGTCTTTCATCCTGTTTTCCTTCTCTTACCCCAACCGGTCACAGCAGATGGCCCCGCCCCTCCCTGAGTCTGGTTCTGCCGGAGGTTTCTTCCTGTTAAAAGGGAGTTTTTCCTTCCCACTGTCGCCAAAGTGCTTGCTCATAGGGGGTCATATGATTGTTGGGTTTTCCTCTGTATCTATTATTGTACGATCTACTGTACAATATAAAGTGCCTTGAGGCGACCGCTGTTGTGATTTGGCACTATATAAATAAAATTGAATTGGGCAAGATGCAGGGTACACCCTGGACAGGTCGCCAGTCTGTCACAGGGCTAACTCAGATTCATACCTATGGGCAATTTAGATTTTTTTTTTTCCCCAATTAACCTACCCCCACTAACTGCAGTGGGAGGAAGCCAGAGTACCCGGAGGGAACACACGCAAACACGGGGCAAACATGCAAACTCCACACAGAAAGACCCCAGCCTGATGGTGGAATTGAACTCAGGACCTCCATGCTTTGTATATGTCTATATGGTATATTTCTATTTCTGCGTACATTCTTTTGCTACTTCTGTCGGTGCTGTGCTACTGGAAACAGAATTTCCTGGAGGAACCCACCCAAGGGATTAATAGTTTTATCTAATCTAATCTGATCTACAGTAGAATTGAAGGTGGGGCCTAAAGGTACATATTTCGCTATCTTACAATGCTGTGATTGCAGCCATTCCCTAACTCTCTGTGAATGGTGAATGGCTATTGATTAGTGGGCCTTGATCAATGGTCATGAGAATTTGCATAATTATGATGATGGAACTGACTTCCCAGCCCACTGTTCCTTTGGTGGTGCTAGTTTCAGTCATTATGCAAATGTACTGTTTATAAGGTTGGGGAAACCTGCAGCCATCTGAGACTGAAGAAGTCACTTGGAAGAGTGATTGATAGGTTTGTAGCATAAACCTATTCGCTGGAACGTTCAAGACAATTCAGTTATGCAGCAAAAATTATCAGACACCAAGCAGAGCTCTTTATGATTCTCGTATACGAGGGAGATCAACGAGACAAACGCCGTTCCTTCGCTTGACCCCAGTTGCTCTCGTCTGCTCCCTCGCAACAATGCTCTTTTATTGAGGTTACATGAATATACATAGGTTCATTAACATATAACGTATACATACAAACAAAAAGTACCTTGCCTGTGCGTTGTGTAAATATGTGTGTGTGTGTCCGTGTGTGTGTGTGTGTGGGGGGGGGGTCAGTGTGTGACCCCATAAACGACTTCCCTAACCCTACTGGTCTGGAAGTCCAGCAGTTCATCTAAACAACAGGCACTTAGACTAAAACAGATATAGATATGTTTATCCTACCATAAAACAATAAGAGAAGGTATGACTTCTCCCATGCTCCCTGGATGTGGGTGTGAATGCCAGAACACTCTGGAATGCACACAAAGTCTTTGCAGACTCCTAAAGATCACAGATCCTATCACTACACAATCGATTATACACCTCTAAGCATATATGGTTAAATATTTCCCAATACAAATGACAATAATAAAATATAAATCCAACAGTGATGAAGTCTGTGAAGGTTCTCAGTCATCCAGGTCATCGTAGTCAAAGGAGTTTGCAAAGAAAAGCGTCTGGACTTCTTTAAGTTGCTTGAAGAGGTTTCACCTCTCATCCGAGAAGCTTCTTCAGTTCTAAGGTCAAATGGCAGCGAGTCCCAGATTTAAACCCAGTGGGAGTATCCCCCCAAAGAAGGACAAAAGGACCCCCTGGTGATCCTCTAATCACATGAGGCGAGTTGTGAAAGCAGGTGCGGGTCCCAATCAGCCAGGGTTTCGGGTGAGCTCATTGTGAAACCTGGCCCCACCTTGTCATGTGAATTCCTGAGGTCAGATGGCCCAGGATGTGAGTGGGCGTTAAGGCGTCTGGGGAGGGAACTCAAAACTGGATTATAGATGGCAGACAGTTGGTGTCGTAAACCACCGCCTCTGTTCAAAGATGGTCGCTCACAGTGGACATAGATGGC
>CAKLIZ010004824.1:0-12809 GCA_922035795.1 Oreochromis mossambicus | reverse complement strand
GCCTGTGAGCCCTTCGTACTCCTTCCTCCAATTCTTGAACCTTAACATTTGGGGGCTCGTTCCGGTGGTTGGAGGAGGACAGACCTGAGGAGGTGCTGGACAGGGTCCGAGGTGGTCGGGCGGACAGACGGTAATCAGTGGTGGAAGTGAGGGGACATTCGCCGGCGAATTAAAAAAGGTAAGACACTACCTGTTGAAATGAATTTCCAAAAGGTGTCAGATTGAATATGACAAAATTACAAGGTCTACTCACTGAAATTACTGGTGAAGGTCTGTTTGATTTTGATGGTAATTTTATGAGCATGCTGGTTGAAGTAATGATATGAATGATGATGAGGAGGATAAGTGATAAGTAAAAGTACTGGGGTCAAGTCCCAAAGAAAAGGAAAAGAGTTAAACTGAGTTCAAGTCTCACGTAGAAAGTAGGGAAAATTGGTCATTTTTGTGGGTTCAAGTCCCACTGGACATGGGGTCTATCTTGTGATGGGCATGTGTGAGTTCAAGTCTCCTATGTCCACAAAGGTAGATCTGCATCAATCTTAATCCTGTTTTGGACTTAGATTGTTGTTTCAAATTATTATAAATTTTTCTAGGACGACAGCGGCGTCTGTTAAGAAGCGCATAGCCCGGACGTTGCGATCCCTCCTCGATGTGGACGCACATCGTTGACCTATCAACGAATAGGATTAGCTCGGTTTGGCTTGACCGTGGGGTACAGGGCATCCTGAGAAAAGCCAGTGGTTGGACCACTTGACCGTTTGAAACGGTACTTGCGCTTTTTTGGCCAGCAGAAGTTGGACTTCGGGCGTGTAACTTTAACTTAAAACTTCGGGGAAGCCTGAGGGGTAATGCCCAAAAATAGAGCTTCAGGCAGAGTTTAGTTTGGTTCATGCTTTTAAATTGTGTTAGGGCATTAGATATGCGGCCGCGGTCCGGGACCGAGAAACGGTAAATTGATCGCAAAAAACTCAGGGAGTTTTCCGCAGGGCGGTTAGTATTAAATTTGTCGAAATTCGGTAGGTGTTTTAAAGGCCTAAAATCTGTGTAGTGTAAATATAAAGACGTCTCTGTGTAACAAAATAATTGATCTGTATATAAGAGGAGTTTCTGTGTCACCAGTGCGCCGCCGGAGGTGCACTGAGCGTGAGTCTGTGATAATGTAAATGAGCGGTGACGCGCATAGTCATTGTTGCTTTCAGTTTCGAGCTTGTAACTATGGTTTGAAAATTTTGCTAAAAATGCCTGAAACTAAGAGGTTGGTTTTGCTTACTACGAGGAGATAAATAGAGTTTGAAGTAATTGTGGGGAATGTGTGATCTGTGACTAAGTTTAAGGGTCACAGTTTAAGTGTGTGAGTGCGCGAGGACTATGACTGAAAGAGAGAATGCTGCAGGTCTGCGAGTTATTTTTAGACAACCTGTGTTCATGTAAATGAAGTGGCTGCTACTGCGAGTGCACAAAGGGGTTTTCACAGCTGTTTAATAAAGAACGTGGCTGCGAAATCCCTAGAGTTTTGGGGATTCTATAGAAACTGTTCCGTATTGCTGAATGATTGTATTTAAGATGCTGTTTTTGTTTATAACAATTTTGTGAGTGAAGTTTTAATTTTTGACATGAGTGTATGACTGTTTTGCAGAGTTTGGAGATAGAATATATGAACTGTGAATTGAGTTTGTCTTAGATAAGAGGGATGTTTGTTTCTGGATCTTGTCAGATTGAATATTCACGTACAGGGAGTGTTATTCATATGACATGCATTTGTCGGGCGGAAACGCCGGAGAACCATTATGGTTTTACCGTCTCTGCAGAAATAACACGGTCACAGTTAGAGTTATTTAGCTTTCTGTTTCGTAGTTTCCTGATATTCCGGTGCTTGGAAAAATACATTGAGACACACGAAAGAGACCCAGGTGAAGCGGCCAGTGCGTTTTTATCGTTCTGTCAACATGCCTTTAGTCCCTTTGACATAGAGTACCACTGGACCGGGTGACGGACGGTGAAGTTGCGAGTATATGCAAATGAGTTGGCTGCTGTGAAACTCAGAAGGGTTCCTGTTTTGGTTTAAAGTGTTTTTGAGGTCATAAGCATGATTTGCACAGATTGTTAACTGGCTGTAAATATTAAGTTGTTTTGTTTGTTATGAGGATATTCATGGGGCTTTAGTTTATTGCTGTGATGAGGTAATTCATGAGCTGGGTTTGGGATATTGTTGTTGTGATGCAAAGCTGGATGTTTTGAAGTTAAAGCTGTTTAATTTAGGCAATATACAACTCGTGATATTGACGTTTGAGTTTTCTTGTGTTTTTTACCTGAGGTTTAAAATAAACAAATAAGCACCCCTAAGAAACCTGGTCAAATTTTACTGTCCATAATAACACATGGTGCATTTAGCTATAACTCATTGCGGCCTATGCTGTAGTTATAGGACAGATTACAAAAATTGACGAATTTCTGGGAGTAAAATGTGAAGATAAGATAGAGTATATAAAGTTTAATCGGATGATCTGAGTTTGTTAAGCACATGGCCATATAATAATGTCAAGTTGTAGAATGCCGACATATCAGTAGAGAACTGTTAAGGATCAATGAGCTGTCTTGACGCAGAGAAAATGGAGTGGTCGTCCTGTTAGGATCGAATGATACTCCGGCTCGGTGGTCAAGTTCAGACATAAGCCTTAAGCAATCATGAGCCACTAATAAGCGTGACAGATTAATAGATATAAAATTACAGGATTGAGAGTTATATAAGATCACAGTGAAATGAGCACGCAATAAAGTGGACTTGTTAGAGGCAGTTTATCAGTAGTGTAAAATAAAACAAAACAAAAACGGGTTGCCTGAAATAACAAGGTTTACAATTGAAGAGTGTTAATCTGGACTTGAGGTTTACATAAGCGACAATTAGTGGGAAATAATCATAATGCTGTTGGAGGCGTCCTGTAAAGTGGATATTTGGCTTGTGGAAGGGGTTTTTGAAGTTAACTGTGTTTGCCATGGAGAAACGGAAGGCGCCCCGTATGATTTGTCTATATGCGCAGAAGTTGATTTAGATGATTTGGATGAGTATGTAAATAAATGTTTGTTATTGTTTGCGGGATTAATGGAATTGGCGGACAATGAAGATAACCCGGGGTGGGTGCCCTCTAACGCAGCGGTGTTTCTTTTCTCCCTGGTAGAAGCCGCGGAGACGGGTTCCGAGTTTAACATGCTTGCATGAGAATGTGTTAAGGTGAAACCCGGGTCAGAATAAATGAAGGGTGTTGTGATGAACGGGTGGCCAAGTCACGGACGGCTTATGATAAGTTGGGTTAAACTCTGTGTGTCGCCAAGCAGGAGAAGACGAGGAAGTGACTGTCAGAGTGGTGAGACGGGCTGTGGAAACCGAAAGGAAAGTACAACAGAGCAATCCAAAAGGAGGAGTCAGAAAACGTCATTGGAGGAGGTAAGTGAGTGCGTGATAGAATGGGTGATAGGGCGACCTCTGGTGGATCAAAAGGGTATAAGCCCTTGAAGGCTCAGGTTGAGCAGCTTAAGAAAGCTATTCGACTGGCTAATGCTGGGGCTTTAAAAGCAGCCGAAAAAGAATGTCAGGTTATGGAGCTTGAGGTAAGTAAGCTCATCACATCTCAACAAAAGAAATTGAGTGATGAAATAGCTCTGAGCTTGGTGTTCCAAACTGAAGGAGAAAGATGTGAAGAACAACTGAAGCAACTGGAAGTGAAGTCTGCAGGTCGTTCAGTGAATAGGAAGACAAAAGCAGCAATGAAAGATCTCAGAGAAGTGCATGACAAGTGCTCTAAGTGGCTGTTTTTGTGGAATGCTGCAAAATCTTGGATGAAGGAAGATGACACGGCCAAAACAGGGGATATGGTGAGTATAATGGCCTCAGTAAAACAACTGAAAGAGGAAAATAAGAAGTTGGAAGATCAAATGAGGACCTTGACCACAAAAACAGAGGAAACGGCTACACTCTCCACACCCAAGATATACCCATGGGCCACTTTAATGCCAAGTGCCCCACCCCCACCCTATGTCATGCCGGTGATGACTTTGGATGGAGGACAGGTTCGTGGGCCTGAAGGACAAACAGGAACAGTCCTGGGGGGAGTGGTGAATGTTGATTACACTAGTAGGCACACAGGGAGTCAGGAGGAAGAAGTAAGAGCAGGGGTGCGTCAGCCCGTTAGTGAAGGTGGGAGACTGGAGGCCTCAGCTGCAGATGAAGGCCCAACCTCGCCACAAAAGGGGATCATGGGTGATGGGCTGACGCCGTCCGAGGAACGTGTGGTAGAACAGCCTAGACAGGACAGACAGGTAGAGGGGATGCACACCCGAGAGGAAGTGCGATCCATAACGGAACTGGGAGCCCGGCCCAAGCACAAGGGGTCGCCAGGTCCGCAGAAGGAAGGACAGGCCCAGATGAGGGGATCGGGTGGAGCAGAAAAAACATCCGACCAGGAACGCTGGGAAGGAGAAGTGCATGGTCATATGTATGAGGAGCCCGAGGCATTGAAGCAAGTGTTCAGCACATTGGAAATGATGGGGCGGACGATATTTAAGGGAAGGTCAAAGGACAAAATAGAGGACGAGGTCTCCTGGAGTGATGAAGAGGAGGACGGCGATGAAGGGGAAGTAGCCAAAGGAGGAGAAGTTGAGTCTGACCCAGGGCCAAGCATAACACTGAGAAGCCGCGAGGTAAGAAAGGACGAAGGTGGAAAACAGAAGCAGGCCACTGCAGGTCGGAGAAGATCAATGTTTGAACAGTCAAAGGGAAAGACACAGGTGGGGAAAAATAGAAAAGTGATTTTTGACAGAGGAGTACAGGACGGACAACTGAATTTGCCTCTGATGTCTGGTCCATGTGGTGAACCAGTGTATAGAGCATACAAAATCAGAGATTTGGAAGCATTGGTTAAACAACTTCCGCCCATTACAGAAGGAGGGGCTAGTTGGCTGAGGAAACTGACCGCACTGACCGAAGCAGAAGAACTTGCTCTCGGTGATTTTAGAGGGGTCGCTGGACGCTGCCTTGTGGGGGGAGGATTAGCTGATGTAGAGGGGCTAGCACGCACCACGACGTATGCTCATGACCTCCCTCTTTCTGAGGTCCAAAGTGCCCTGTTTGATGCTGTTCGTGAAAAGTATCCAACACGCAACACCGGCATGATACCTAAGATAATTTGGGACCCTAAAGACACACCAGGGGAGTTCTTAGCTAAGGCTAAGGAGCAGTGGTTGATTGAGACAGGCATTCATCCAGGTAAAGAGGGCGAAACTCGGGCGTGGTTCCGTTCCGCCGTTCTAGCAGGACTGCCAAAACAGGTCACAGCAGACTTAGAGAAGAATCCAGACTTTGCAGTAGCAGACTCGGCGCAGTGGGAGAGGCATGTGGTGCATCGCCTCCAGCAGGAACAGGATTCGGTGAATAAACAAAAGAAAGAGCTCGAGGATTCACAGGCTCTCCTTGTCAAGTTACAGTTGATGGAGGCTCGCGACAAAGTTGACAGTAAGAAAAAAGAATTGAAAGAACAAAGCAAAAAAATAATGGTAGCAAGGCCCGGGGCTGATCCGGTGCCTGACTGGCCGGATTTGGATCCGAATCTCTATCCTGATGACCGCTGGCCTGTCAATGCACCAGGGCAACGTAGACCCGGTGGGAATTGGGGGACCGGTGGATCGCAAAGGGGGCGTGGTGGATCCGGCAGGGGCGGACTAAGAGCTCGGCCTCTGGGGTCTCCATTCAACCATGTCAGCGGGGGCAGTTGCTTTACCTGCGGAGCAGAGGGGCACTGGGCTCGTGATTGTCCAGAGAGGTCCAATTACTACCCGAGACGGGGCTACCAACCCCAGGCACGTGGAAACATCAGAAGAGGAGCTGCGTACAGGGGGGCGCACCAAGCTCCGAATCCCAGTGCAGCGCCTGTCGCCCAGTATCCAGTTGCAGACTGGGGCTGGGATGGGGAACAATACTGACGCCGCCCGGAGAGACCGGACAGTGTGGGTACGGCAGAACCCATGCTGTTGATGACCGTGGAGGGTACAGAATTACCCTTCCTGGTGGACACTGGAGCAACCTATTCTACATTGAGGGACACACCGGACTGTGCAACACTTTCAAGTAGCACAGTTAATGTTGTGGGTTTCTCCGGGATTCCAATGACTCTGCCGCTGACTGATCCAGCCGTGACGCAGCTGGGAAAACAGACTTTGAAACACCAATATGTGGTGTCACCACAGGTGCCTGTAAATCTCATGGGCAGGGATCTGCTTGTGAAACTGGGAGCAACTATTATGTGTTCGGCGGACGGCCTGACGGTCACTCTGCCAGGAGGAAAAGAATTCCCGTGCCTGGGATCGCCTTCAAAGACTCAATATCTGGTCAGAGACTCTGAGCAGTCCACAGCAGAAATATACTGGGGACGGCTGGTGGAGGAAGGCATTCTGAGAACATACCAGCAATGGAGACCCTGGATAATGAGCTTGGCCGTCTACTCTGAGCCTAGAGATCCTTACCACGTCACCCTTTTTTATGATAAGGAAGAAGACGACACCTATAGGGAGCAATTTGAGAGTGATCTAGAGGGAGAAACGTGGAAGGTGAAAACACACAACATTTATATTGGGCCAGAAGGTGTCGCCGCGGCTGTCAAATTAACGGATGAACAATTGCCCTGGTACAATGTGGGAGAGGATTCAGCCCCTCACATTACTTTGGCGGTCCATGTTGGTCATGAGGCACGAGAACTAGGGCCAATGGTCAAGCGGGCGCTGGACAACTCTTGTTGGCAAGGTACGCAAATTCCAAATGTTTGGTATGCTCCTAAATGTAAAATCTATCGTGTACTTTGTTGTTCTAACGATGCGGTGATTTTAGAACATAAAGAAATTTCCAGAACACATGGCAGGGAGAAAACAGATCATCCAGACGCGGTGGCTGAACTCTCAAAACTGCCTGACATATTGTGGTCCAGAGGGCCAACAGATGTGGGTTTAGCTTCCTGTTCACCTGTTCTTTTCGAGCTGAAGTCGAATGCACCCGTCAATAAACCACAGTACAGGCACAAACCGGAGGCTGACGCAGGCATTGCAGAAACCATTGAAGGGCTGTTGCAGGTAGGGGTGTTAGAACCATCACACTCATACTGGAACACACCTATTTTACCAGTTGAAAAACAGGGCACGGGGAAATACAGAATGGCACATGATTTGAGAGCTATTAATGCCATACTACGTACTGAAACTGTTCCTGTGCCTAACCCATACACAGCTCTCACTGCAATCACATGGGACCAGAAATGGTTCACGTGCATTGATCTGGCTAACGCATTCTTTTGTCTTCCACTGCACGAGTCACTCAGAGACATTTTTTCATTTACATACAGAGGCAGACAGTTCAGATATACACGATTGCCACAGGGCTTTGCACTGTCACCAGGCATTTTTAATCAGGTGCTGAAAGAAGCCCTGTCACCATGTCAACTGCCTGAGGGCTGCACACTAATCCAGTATGTTGATGACCTTCTAGTTGCAGCTCCTTCCGTGGCGGCGTGTACGGCAGCCTCGCTCGCAGTGTTGAACCGACTGGCAGAATGCGGCTTCAAGGTCAGTAAGGAGAAACTGCAGCTGGTCCGACCGGAGGTAACTTTTCTGGGCCGGGTGATTGCACACAAATCTGTGGGGTTAATGAACACACACAGAGACCAAATTCTCACACATCCCAAACCACGAACTGTGAAAGAATTGCTTTCTTTTCTAGGTTTGACAGGTTACAGCAGACAGTTCATTCCGAACTACGCAGGTAAAACCGCCCCTTTAAGGGACCTGATTAAGAAAGTCGGCGCTCGAGACCTGAAGGCTGAGTTGTCTTGGACGCCGGCCACAGAGTCCGCGTTCATTTCGTTGAAGCAGGATTTGTCAAGAGCCACTGATCTGGCCACACCAAATTACGATGAACCGTTCTACCTAGATGTTTCTGAAACAAATGACATTGTAAATGGTGTATTGTTTCAGAAAAAAGGGGGGAGCAGAGATGTGCTCATGTATGTCAGTATAAAACTGGGCCCAATAGAAGCAAGACACCCAACATGCACACGACATGCAGCAGGGGTCGCAAAAATCATTCAGAAAACAGCACATATAGTAAGGGAACACCCACTGAAAGTGCTCACCACACACAGTGTAGTGGCTTATGTGAACTCACAGGCGTTCACAATGACCCCACTGAAACAACAGAGGTTGAGCAAAATGTTAGATGCACCCAATCTGACATTCACACATGAAGGGATTAATATGGCAGATTTAATGGGGTCAGGGGAACCACATGATTGTGAGAAGAGAGCCCAGGTTGAAGAAAAAGTGAGAGAGGATCTAAAAGCAGAACCCATAGCAGGAGCAGAGGAGTGGTTCACAGATGGATGCTGCCACAGAGATGAAGAGGGACTTAAAGCAGGGTATGCTGTAGTTCGCAGAGTAGGACAGGAGTATCAGGTAATAGAAGCAGGAAGGATTGAGGGACAGCAGTCAGCCCAGAGAGCTGAAGTGATAGCCCTGATCCGAGCGCTGCGGTTGGCCAAGAACCTGAAAGTGAACATTTACACGGACTCAGCATATGCGTTTGGAGCCGCACATGTGGAACTGGCTCAGTGGAAGAGAGCTGGATACAGAACTGCGACCAACGCACCGATCTGCCACAAAAAGGAGATGGAGGAACTGGAGAAAGCCCTAGAGGATCCAGATGAGGTGAGTATTGTAAAATGCAAAGGACATTCACAGGGAGAGAACCCGGTGGCAAAAGGAAACCGGACCGCTGATGAAGCTGCAAAAAAGGCCGCAGGCTATAAAGGACAGAGACAAATGGTGCAGGTAACGGCAGAAGAGGAGGTGAGTACCAACACTTGGGAGGAGGTCAGACAGGCTCAGAAGGAAGCAGCCCCAGAGGAAAAGGGGGTGTGGCAGGCTAAAGGAGCCTGGCAGGAGGAAGGTCTGTGGAGGAGCCCGGACGGGCGTCCAGTTTTGACGACCAAAATGGCAAAGCAAAAGGTAAGTGAAGCTCACGGACTGGGCCACGTGGGTATAAAACAAATGGAGAAAAACTTGTGTCGGTGGTGGCACCCGGAATTAAGGAACATGGTACAGGAAAAGGCCAGAACATGTTTAATCTGTGGAGCACACAATCCCAAACCAGCAGTGAAACCAGAGCCGGGTAAGTTTTTGATGCCTGAGAGACCGGGAGAGGAGGTTGTTATTGATTTCACTGACATGATTGAGACAGGCCCCGGTGGTGTGAGGTATTTGTTGGTGTGTGTTGATGCCTTGACCGGCTGGCCAGAGGCTTGGCCAACCCGGAAGGAAGACGCGAAAAGTGTAATAAAGTGTTTGATTAACCATTACATTCCGCGACACGGGTTTCCCCGAAGGATTAGATCAGATAATGGCACACACTTTAAAAACCAGGATCTGCAAGAGGTAGAGAGAATGTTGGGAGTGCAGCATAAATTTGGGACAGTGTATCATCCCCAGTCTCAAGGAAAAGTAGAAAGAATGAATCTGAATTTAAAAAATAAGATAGCGAAAATATGTGCACAAACAGGGTTAAACTGGGTCGCTGCACTCCCCATTGCTTTGATGACCATACGATGTTCTGTGAATCAGTCAACAGGGTTTACCCCGTACGAGCTGCTGACCGGGAGACAGTTTCCAGCCCCTTGGACAGTGGTCTCGGCGGAGCAGCCCCAGAAAAGGAACAGGTCTCATGCTGAATATTTTAACGAGTTGAAAGCCCTTGTGTCCAGTTTCACAAAACAGGTGACGTGTGAGAACCCCAGAGAGAAAGGAGAGGTCCCTGACGCCAAGGCGGTGTGGCTAAAGGTCATCAAACGCAAGTGGAAGGAACCCAGGTGGACAGGACCATACGAGGTGACAGCTCGGACGGCTACCGCGGTCCAGCTGAAAGGAAAAGGCGACACCTGGTTCCATTGGACGCAGTGTGCGGCAGCAGACGAGAGCCTAGTGGACGAGGATCCGACTCCGGCGGACACAGGGGGCAACGAGTCTAAGAGGCAGAATAAATCCTCTCCCCTGTGCAACGGGCCGACTGGTAGTCCACCCAGAAGGCCGAAGAAAGAAGAACCGCTGAGGAGGAGATCGCCGCGCCTGCAGAAAGGAGGGACCACAAACTGAGTGGCCAGAAGAGAGTTCTGAAAAAGAGAAAAAGCAAGCAACAAAGAGACAAAGGAAAAGCACGCTTGACATTCTTTTATTTTTAATCATTAAATACACGCTGAAAATGCCACGCCATGAATCAGACCCTCATGAAGAGAGGGCACAAATTAAAATGTTACTTGTTATTGTAAGTTTGATGTCTGTGATGATATTAATTATGGCCGTATGTTTGCTCGTTTATACTTTGCAGAAAAACCCAAGTGAACTGTCCGGGACCGGAGGTCAGCCCACTCCAGCACCACAAAAGGGATCGTTCACCGAAACAGGGCCGAGGGTGAGAACAAAGCGTGAAATCTCGGGTACGAAGGATGGGTGTCTCAGCAGATATAAGGGGCTAGAGTTGGACTATGTTAAAGGGTCCACAAGTGCATATACGTTTGACTTATGTGAAGTGGTAGATTGCGAAGGGGCAAACAGCAGCTGGAGGGGATATGATGTGTGGATTTGTAGCCACCCTTACATATGCACGCGGGCAGGGAGCCCTCACTCCAGCCGGGGAAGTCACGCTGTGCTGGGGTCTTATACTGCAGGTCAGTGGTGTATTCCTGGCTGGGGGAATGTGGTAGGATGGACTGGAATAGGGTGGCAGCCGCAAGTGCCTGAGGGGTTAAAAGGGATAGCAATTCAGAGGGATTTTTCCACTTCTCAGAACCCTATCACCCTTTCCTTGGGTCCTTGGAATGCCCTCCCTAGGTCGGAAAGTCCGGGAGGTGTGTTTTACCTGGTAATCGGGATAGATATGGTGGGAACAGATCCGACAGGGGTAATTAGGATAAATCTTGTCAACCCAAAACCCAAGCCAGTAGGAAATGAGTCGTCCACAGCAGCACCAGAGGAACGGGAACCAAGAGCCAGGCGAGTCCTCACGGTAGATTATACGAGGTTAAAACCGAAGGATTTAATAGAACGCGCTACTGGGTTCAGCGACAGCAATCTGTGGCTGGACTGGATGGCATTAAATGCCAAGGAACAGCAAGTGTCAAATTGTGTGGCCTGTGCGTCTGCTAGACCACGTTTATTTACAGAACCTGCACCACTACATCCAGAGGATCAGTGGGGCTATGACTGCATGCTGCAACTGACCAGAGGAGTGGTGAGCACTGGAAACTGTACGGTGTTGTCCAGTTTATTTCCCCCGACCGATAAACATACGAAGGCGGGACCATTTATGCCGAAAAAAGATAATTATACATGTTTTAAGTTCTCCACAGATCACGTGAAATATAAGGTGGGCGAAATTGACCCAAGCTGGTGTTCGGTTACCAAAACGGGGAGGACTACAAATAATGTAAGTGATGTAAACACGTTAATTGGAACCTGGGCTAGAAGTGGGCTTTATTATTACTGCGGATATAAAACTCTTTTGGCTCGTGTTCCTCTGGGGAGCGTGGGGACGTGCGCAATGGTGAGGCTAGGGGCGCCACTTATGCTAATTGGAAACCGGGTGAAGGCAATCCCACAGCACGACACACGCACACTGACAGCTAGGCGCAAGAGACACATTTTGGGAAAGAAAGGGGCTGAGGGAACACATGCCTATGATCCTAGAATGGACTCACCGACCTGGATAGACTCAATAGGAGTGCCCAGGGGAGTTCCAAATGAGTATAAGCTTGCAGATCAAATAGCTGCCGGGTTTGAAAATATTCCAATAATCGCTGCTCTCTTTCCGGTGACCCCAAATAAGAATGTGGACAGAATCAATTATGTTCACTATAATCTGCTGAGACTCTCTAACCTTACTCGAGATGGGATGGAAGGGCTAGTGGAGCAAGTGGGCCCAACCTCGCTGATGGGGGTGCAGAATAGAATGGCTCTAGACATGCTGTTGGCAGAACGAGGCGGTGTATGTGCTATGTTCGGTGATCAGTGCTGTACTTTTATTCCAAATAACACGGCTCCAGATGGGTCAGTCACCCGAGCTTTAGAGGGACTGAAAACGCTCTCTAAGACCATGCACGAACATTCGGGAATAGAGAATCCGCTGGAGGGCTGGATGACCTCGGTCTTCGGACAGTGGAAGGGGTTTGTACTTTCAATTATGCTCTCATTGGCTGTGCTGGTGGGTATTTTGGTGACCTGTGGCTGTTGTCTCATTCCTTGTGCTCGAGCTCTGTTAGAAAAGGTGATCACGAAGGCAGTGGATTCGGGAGCAGAAGCCCACATGCCCATGATGCCCTTGAGGGACATGGGAGTCGCTGTGTGGGACGAGGAGTGATGCACCTGAAAGTATGGTGACCTCTGGTCAGCCAGAGGTCAACAGGGGGAATGAGGGGTCAGATAAAATGCTTTTGCCATTATGTAAGCTGTAACTTCCACATAGTATGCTGATCAGTGTAATTTTCAATGATAAAATTGTAATAGAGATGAGCAAACATATTAGCAGATCTGAGAAGGAAAAACCTGTGTTATGAAAATGATTTTAATCTTTTATACATGATTGCATTTGAGCTTATTGAAGAGCTGTGGCTCCTGGTCAAGTGAAGGTCAGAAACTCTTGGCAGGCGCTATGATCAGCCAATATAAGGTGAGAAGAACAGGAGCTCTGAAAGGAATTGCAATACACCTGCTTACATGTCAGATGCCTG
>CAKLIZ010004823.1:1008-12809 GCA_922035795.1 Oreochromis mossambicus | reverse complement strand
TGAACCTTAACATTTGGGGGTCTTCGTCCGGGTGAGAGAGAGGGAGTTTTGGTGTAGATGGAGAGATCCAGGGTCCGTGGTGATTAGATGGGCAGATACGAGTCAGTGGTCTGAAGTGAGAGACAAGCCGGCTTAAACAAAAGGTAAGGCACATACCTGTTGAATTTTCCAAAATGTGCTAGAATTGGATATGACAAAATTGAAGTCTACTCACTGAAACTACTGGTAGATGTCTGCTTTGATTTTGGTGAAAAGTTGAAGGTTGAAGTAATGATAATGAAATGGAAGTTTATAAGTGACAGTACTGAGTTAATGAGAATAAAGGAATGAAGAGAGTTAAGGCAGTTGGACTGCCAAGCAGTTGGACTGCTAAGTGAACTTAGAATGATAGGGAATTTGGTCATTGTGTGGGGTGAAGCCCCGTTGGTCATTTGATCTACGTGTGATGGTCAGTTCGTGGGTTCAAGTCCCTTATGTCCACAACGGGAGATCTGCCTCAATCTTAATCCTGATCCGGGTGTAGATTGTTGTTTCAAATTATTATAAATTTTTCTAGGACGACAGCGGCGTCTGTTAAGAAGCGCATTTTCTCGGAGGTAACGCTCCCTCCTGGATAAAGACGTTTATCCTTGACCTAGCGGCGACTAATGGGATAGTACGGCACGACAAGCCGGGGAAAACTGGGGAATTTCCAAAATTGCTAGAGGTTCAAGTCCTCTATTTTTGCGCTTATTGGGTATGCTGGCAAATTATGTTAGGTTTAGAAATCTGGACAGGACAGTCTGGGACTGCCCTGGTGAATTGAGCACAAAAAGTCTGGGACTGATCGGTTGGAGCCGTTATGTTATATTTTTCGAAATTTGTAGGAGCGACAAGGCCTAAAAAAAATCTGTGCAGTTGTAATTAAAGACGTCTGTAATATAAAATATGAGATCTATGAGTAAGATCAGTCTCTGTGTCAGTAATGCACAGCCGGATGTGCACTGATGGTGTGTGTAAATGCAAATGAGCAGCGGTGATGCGCAGAGAGGGTGGTTTCAGTTTCGAGAGTATTGAGCTTTATGACTATTGTTTGCTAAATGCCTGTATATAAGAGGTTGGTGTTGCTTATCACGAGAGTATAAATACAGTTTGAATATATTAGTGTGGATGTATAGTAAATGACTGAATTTTGATAGATGTATATTTCGTGAGCCATAAATGTTGGTGTGTTTTATTTTTAGTTATGTGTGTGTGGTGAGAAGCTGTGAGAATGATGAGAGGTTTCAGTTTCTTTTTTCTTTTTGACTTGCTCTTTCTGATCATGGAAGGCATGTCCAAAATACTCGTATGAAAGCGTATTTCGTGTGATTTTAACTGTGTGAATGCTGTCAGTATTTGATTTGAGTGACTGCGTGAGTTGGTTGAGTGAGAGAAAAGGCAGTGTGTGTGAGACGATTCATGGCGTCTGAAAGAGGTTAGAACCTTTAAAAGTGTGTATGAAATAATGGTATGAAAAGGATATTTCTTTTGTGATGTAAAGTAGGATGTTCTAAAGTTTGAAAGTGCTTTTAATTCAAGAAATGCATGAGTGATGATATGAGAGGGTGAGTTTCTTTTCTCTCAGTTCAAAAACACATAAGTATATACACTTGGTTAATTGTTTGGATGTGTGAAAGAGCTCTGTTTAAAATGTGTGTGAGTGAAAATGAAGGTGTATTGTTTTTTAGATCAAGATTTAGTAGAATTAAAGAGGGTTTTTAGACTAGAAATACAAAAAGAGACAGACTCTGCCGAGAACAGGAAGTATGGCTCTGTGTACCGGGGCTGCAGCGACAGGAAATAGTGAACAGGAACTCTGCATGCCCATAAAAGGAACTGAGTGTGTACAGAGAGAACACAGAGAGACAGATGAGGCCCATGAAGCAAACGAAGCCTTTAAGAAAAAATGAATATAATACTAATTGTATGCTTTAGTGTGTCAATACAGGTGGACTCTCTCAACTTTGGAACCTTGAGTGCAGCACCAGAACAATAGATTAATAGAATTGGGAGAAAATAAGCCAGGCTTTGGCTCGAAATTGTGCAGCTTGATCTCTCACTTTGTCTCCGACCCTGAGAAGAAGTTCAAAGGACAAGTCAATCTCCTGATGAAGACCGACAGAACATCGTGGAATCGAATACAGCAGGCAAACGACAGTGCCACTGATCCATTAACACTGATGACGACTGACGACCAGCAGCAGCATGTAAGAGTCATGCAACATGTACTGTGAAAATACAGGCTGGACAGTTGAACAGTGGGATAAAGAATTGTGGAAGAGCACTGGACATTGAGTGTCATATTTGCCATGCTTGAAGTAATCTTGGAAGAGAAGACTGAAAAGCCGGACGGGAACTTAACTTCGAAGAAGAATACGGAAAGATCAAAACAGAGAAGAAACAGACTGTGTTTGCTGGAGCTTTGAAGCCCGAACAGGACATTGTGCAGAGAGGACCAGTGAGAGATGAAGCTGGACGAGTTTGACTGTAAGATTATAGGATAATTGGATCGGAAAAATTGCAACCTGAACTCATGAATGTTTAGGGATGTTCACCACAGCATAACAAAGAGGTAATCATTAGAAAAGGTAAGAATAATGAAAGAAAATAATTGTCATTACCTTAATGAACAGAAAACACACATGCACAAATTGTTACATGTGAAATTATTTTTGAAATGAATTAGAAGTGAGATAGTTTGAATCTAAAGCTCAGTGAAAAGATGCATAAATTAAATATGAATATATAGGATGCAATGAAGATGCAGCTTACACTTAATTAAGATGATCACATGACATATGACATGCAACGAAGAAAGCAGCTTACACTCAATTAACATGAAAATGCAACGAGTAAAATGCTTACATTCATATTCATGATATAAACATGACATAATTGGTATTTGTGACAGGAGAGAGAGAAAAGTGGGTCGTTTGACCACTCGTGATAATAATGAAAATGTCTTAGTTTGTTATTTTTAGGAGCAAAGCAGACCCGGACCAACTCTCCAGATCCAGCGGTCAGAAGGAAAATTATAGGTTAACACCAATGGATATGTTAAGGCAAGTTTCTGGTTGAATTGTTCACAGGATGATGTGTCCATGAACCTGAAAAGTAAGCCCTAACACCTGGCTGAAGACCAGGAGGGCGGTTATTCTAGGTGGGAAATTAAAGTTGGGGCTAGTAAATTCGGGAAAGAGAAAACTGACTGCTTAACTGGAGAATTGGGAAGGAGTTTGAAAGACTGCGAAGCCATAGATGCAAAAATAACACACACAAACAGAAAATGCATTAACTTTACAGAGACAACCTGATGAAGTTTAATGCATAGAGATATTGAATGAACCTGGCTAAGAACACAAGCATATGCAATGAAGATCAGCTTGCTGCTTGTATGAGTGAGAGAATGGTGTGAATGTTTAATAAAATAGAGAGAAAAACAAAAGAATAGTGCCTAAATTAGTGTTTAAAATAGGGCCTTAGGAGTGCCTTTGCACTGATTGATCAAAGCAAGTGATTAGTATAGAAAGAAAATGAAAATAATTCAATAATGTGACAAAGGTTAAACATGTTTTTCTCTTATCAAGTTGGCTGTTGAGCTGTGAGTCTATGAAAATTAGGTGGAGCAGAGACACTTCCTGTGTGCGTGTGTCTCAGAGGCTTTCAGTTCAAGAGAAAGCGGTGGCTGTTGAAGACTACTTGGGAGAAATATATAAGGGTAAAGTATCAGGATATTTGATTACGGTGGTCAGGTCTGCTCAGAGGGGCAGATTTGGATAGGAAATTTATAATTTAAGGATGATACGTTGTTGAAATTGGTTTTTATCTTGTGCTGAATGGAAACATGGCAGAGTGATGGAGGGAGACATTGTGCAAACGGTCTTTGATCTTTTGACGAGGTGTTCGGTGCGTTGAATGAGTGAAATTTAAGATTGTTTAAGATTTTTTGGGGCTGTTGTTTTTCATTTTAATAGAGGGAGTTTTGATAAACATGGACATGTCTAAAAGGGCCCATAGTTTTTGTAACAGTGCACTTAGAGAAACCTGTCAGGTGATTTTATTTTGTACTTTGATGAGCTAATAATCAGCTCTCTTTTTTCATTTTTGTTCTAAGCAGGCCTGGAAGAGAGTGAACTGACAGCGCTGACAAAATTATCAAGTACGAAAATCAGGTGGGCTTTACCGATTATAAATTGGCTGAGAAGGAGACTGATTGGCGGCGAAGTCTCTGTCTAAAAAGGGATTGTAGCGAGTCAATCCAGTCAAAAGTATAGAGAACTATTTTCCTAAAAAGAATACGGAATAAAACAAATGATTGAGCTCATTTTGCTGATGTGGAGCATCTGATGTGCGCAGAGGGCTGCAGTATCAGCAAAAACATCATGTGTGAATGCATGTGAGTGAAATAAATGAAAGGACAAGTGGGAGACTTAAATCTGGGGATGCTGATTTTGGGATGTTGATGTTTACTTTGAGGTAATTATTTACTGGGGTTGGATTATGTTATTACATTATAGAATGCTAAATGCTAAAAGGGAAACGTTGTTTGATGAAATTCAAGTTACCATTAACTGAGGTAACACATGATTAATAACTGTTCTGGTTATGTTTATTTTTGTTATGACATAGACGGGATCAAAAGGGGACAGTTGAGTATGAAAGGTAAACTACAGGTTTTGTTTCCAGGAAATTCCAAGGATCCAGACTTCGATGGAGAAGGAGGTGGAGGAGATTTGACATGATGATTAAATTGATTTTGTTCCTTAAATACAGGTTTTCAGGGCTGGAGCAAAATACCGGAGAGGGGAATGGCTGAAGTGTTCTGAGAAATGATATGACTAACCTTTTTTCCCTCTTAATTTGTTAAGCTTGGGTGAAGCATGTTGAGTTTTTTGCCACATGAGATGTGTCAAAAAAGAGAGGGATTTAAGATTTAATTTGTTTAATTTGAAATGGGTTTTAGTATGATTTTATGTTTGATAATTTAAATATGGTAAAACTGGGGCAGAGATTGTTAATTCTAAAGAAAGGATTAAAATGAACTGAATTCGGTTTAGAAGATAAAATGCTGGTGTTCATATGCTGCTGCATACAAAACTTAAAGGGAAACTGTGGGAATAAAAGGATATGCTTTGGGGAAAATAGTGAACATTTTATGAGTAGAAAATGTGGGATTTCTTTTTGATTTTTAGGATAAGTTGTCACAAGGACATAATGTTATAATGTTGTTATAAGGTAGGCTTTAGAAACAGATAGTAAATGGATTTATTTCTAGGATAAAGGAGAGCTTTTGATGAGGATGTTAGAAGTGTTACTGACCCAAAGGAATAGTATTGAAGATTATATACACAGGAATGATTTCATACACATTGCATTTTGTGCTCATTAAAGAAATGTTGCTCAAGTCAATAACTGAAGGTCAGAAGCTTTGTTCGGCGCGATGTCCGAGCAATTTATTGTGCAAGATGACCTGAGCATTGAAGTCTGCGCACGCTTACAGACATATAGAGTTCATCAACACACAGGACAGTATTGATTTGAGGCCAAAGGCCTGAAATCCCTTTAGCTTTTAACTGAATTTGAGTTGACCCAATAACAAATGACAGAATGAGGAACTAAATAGGAGTTTTGCTTGTAACCAACAGGACATGTAAAATATTGAGAGAACACATGCAGCGTTAAAGTAGTCCTCTTATATAAAATGTAGTTACAGAAGCAAAGGGAGAAAGCTTATATATTTTGGTTGAGTCTGATAAAGTATAAATTAGAATGTATCATTACATTGAGAGCAGCAAAATGAAATGAAATGATATATTTAAACAGGTTATCACCCAGGAAATGTGAGTTCTAAAATACAGTTAGAGTTCAGCCTTTAGCTATGATGAAGTTTATCTAGGAGCAATTAACTATGTGTTTACACTTAGTGAGTAAAATGGTTGTTTTTTATCCTTTAGTAGAATAAGTAGAATAAGTAGAATAGAATAAGCAGGTATAATGATTCTCTTGATATATTTTCTTGGGAGAGGTGACTTTAGATGAGAGGTAGGCACTTGCAGCAGCGACAGTTTTGTGCATAGGATGTTGATGATCAGATAAGGAGCAACAGGAAGTCTGCAGAGACGTGCTTCCTTTGATCCTCTTAAAGGCAGTGCTTTTAAGAGTTTTACAAATGCTGACGGTTGAATGAGATATAAAAATAAAAGTCAAAAACCAAATACAAAATTAGGTTCATGTTTTGAGTAATATTAGGATGAATCAGGCTTTTGAATAAAGAGAACAATTGAGGGACATAAGGTAGGAGAGCCGTAGTAGGGAGAAAGTGTTTTCTATCCTTTGCAGGAGGCCCAGAAGAGAGGGACCCAGAAGAGGAGCAGAGACCACTTAAGCATGAAGTGTTCTCAAGTGGGAGCGGGCAGTTCATTACTAAGACCACCTAGATGACATGGGGTTGTCCGGTTTGCTAAATCACGGAATGCCGAGAGAGGGTCAGTGTGGGAAAAGTGATCCTGATGTCCATGACGTCAGGGGTGGACAGGGAAGCAGCTGAATGGGCCAAGGAGTGACCCAACATAATGTTTGGTGACCTCTGGATGTTATCCAGAGGTCAAAAGGGGAAGTGTCAGGAATAGAAATATTTTACTGCTATTATTTGCTGCTATTTTTATAATCATCATTAACATTTCAGTATTAATAGTGATGTTGCTTTCCCAGATGCATTCAGATGTTCAAATATATTGGTATTATATTAGTTTTTATTACAGGTTGTTATAACCACTGTAAATTGTTGAGTTGAATCTATAATTTAAAGGTTTTTGAATGTTCTTATAGTCTTATACTGAAGTCTTCAGTGGGTGAGAAGCTGACTGCAGATTGACAGGAAATGCGTCTGCAAGGCATGCTTTTGCAGAAGTGAAACCGAAAGCAGAGTGAGTGCAAGTTAAGAGCAGGGTGTTTATTATGCATGTATTGCGGATTAAGCCTTAAGTAGTTGTGGTAGACTGAAACAGTTGTTTATATATTTTACATATAAGTCAAGATCATTACACACAGGATGGCCTTAGCCTGGTTGGTTGCTTAAGTTGAGGTCAACTAAGGTTCAGGAAGCAGATGCAAACTCTGCACGTACAGACAGACAAATAGTGAGAGGTCATGACACAGACATAGCCTACACAGCAGGCACACACACACTCACGCACACACGTACACACCATAGTAGATTGACTTGAGTAGGTGAAAAGTTAAGATGTACTTTTGCTGTAAGTGCAAGTTCTGTCGGCATATTGTTAGATGCTTACAGGAAGTGGAACAGATGTCCCAGAAGATAACCGACAGCGAAGGCGGGCTGAAAGGAAGCATCAGCCGTCGACACGAAGATGATGTTCTATGTTAAAAGTCATTGTGGTTTTGGTGTGACGTATTTCTGCCTAGTAACAGAAAAGGGGGCTGTACTATCTTAACCCCATAAAACAGTTGTCTGAATATGAGAAAGACAGTTCAATACTGATTGGGTTGTTGAACTCACACATGTGTTATTAAAATGCCGTCTAATTTCACCAGGCTGGATCTGTGGTTATTTTTAGATTCCCTCTCTCAATATATTTTTTGAACCTTAACATCCTGCATGAAAATCATGTTTTTCTTGAAGGATGCAGACTTCTTCCTGTACCACTGCTTGAAGAAGGTGTCTTCCAGAAACTGGCAGTAGGACTGGGAGTTGAGCTTGACTCCATCCTCAACCCGAAAAGGCCCCACAAGCTCATCTTTGATGATACCAGCCCAAACCAGTACTCCACCTCCACCTTGCTGGCGTCTGAGTGGGACTGGAGCTCTCTGCCCTTTACCAATCCAGCCACGGGCCCATCCATCTGGCCCATCAAGACTCACTCTCATTTCATCGGTCCATAAAACCTTAGAAAAATCAGTCTCGAGATATTTCTTGGCCCAGTCTTGACGTTTCAGCTTGTGTGTCTTGTTCAGTGGTGGTCGTCTTTCAGCCTTTCTTACCTTGGCCATGTCTCTGAGTATTGCACACCTTGTGCTTTTGGGCACTCCAGTGATGTTGCAGCTCTGAAATATGGCCAAACTGGTGGCAAGTGGCATCTTGGCAGTTGCACGCTTGACTTTTCTCAGTTCATGGGCAGTTATTTTGCGCCTTGGTTTTTCCACACGCTTCTTGCGACCCTGTTGACTATTTTGAATGAAACGCTTGATTGTTCGATGATCACGCTTCAGAAGCTTTGCAATTTTAAGACTGCTGCATCCCTCTGCAAGATATCTCACTATTTTTGACTTTTCTGAGCCTGTCAAGTCCTTCTTTTGACCCATTTTGCCAAAGGAAAGGAAGTTGCCTAATAATTATGCACACCTGATATAGGGTGTTGATGTCATTAGACCACACCCCTTCTCATTACAGAGATGCACATCACCTAATATGCTTAATTGGTAGTAGGCTTTCGAGCCTATACAGCTTGGAGTAAGACAACATGCATGAAGAGGATGATGTGGACAAAACACTCATTTGCCTAATAATTCTGCACTCCCTGTATAAAATATTTAGCTTTTATTAAATAGTTATCTGAATCTTACAACCAAAGTTTGTATAATAATAAACAAGATTGGCTGTAGACCATTGTTCATCATTCAGAACACTGTGTAAAAATAACAAAAAACAAAAAGTGAATGCACAGCCGGCTGTGTGGGTAAACCAACCATGTGTGAAAAGTGGTCCATAACGTAATGCTTCAAAGCGTGTTCATGCAAACATTGTCAGGTCTGCCGTGGTACAATGGGACTTCTGCTCATGAACCTGTGTGCACAGCGTCTGCAAATCGGCGCTGTACGAAGTAACTTCATCTTTACACAAAACTGTAAGCTGTCATCTGTGAAGCGTGAGCGGTGTTTGTTTTTACCATAGTTCATGGTGGAGAATGGCTGGTCTTCTGATTTTTGTTCTCTGTAGCCGTATGAATGGGAAACTACAGTGATTAGCAGCGGCATAGGCACACATAAAATTTCTTCTGAAATTTTCGCTTTCTAGTTATAGTTTTTCTACCAAATCTTAGTACAGTTTTACTGCTTTTTATATGGCTTCTAAGACAACCAATCATATCTGAGGGCTTGCACATTCAAATTTGCATATTGTTGCCGTCATGGCTTCCCAGCCAGCCAATCATATCTGAGGCCTTGCACATTCAAATTTGCATATTGGGGCATTCATGGCTTCTAAGACAACCAATCATCTATGTCATATATCTATGATATTTCATATCTTTATTTTAAATGGTCAACATTTCAAGATTCTCCCATGTCTTCTGAACACAACGGTCTAAGAATGACCGTTTTAGCCCCTACAGTTAGGAATTTATGGCTGTTTGTTTGAGGGGAGTCCTCACTATGAGAAATAGACTGCAAAAATCCTGTCTCTCTCTGTGCTGTAAAAGCCTGCACTTGATGCACCAGTTTTGGCAGGAAAAAGCACACAGACCCTCTGATTGGTGGATTCAAATTGAGAATCTCACAGCTGTTTGACTGACCGAGAAACATGCTGTTAACAGCCCCTGTTCACTTGCTGCTGCTGTGTGTGTGTGTGTGTGTGTGTGTGTGTGTGTGTGTGTGTGTGTGTGTGTGACAGAGAGCGAGAGAGAGAGAGAGAAAGCCTTTTTATGGGATGATGTCATTGTAAGATTTAAATTCAATATATTTAGACTGTTTGACTGAATTTGATCCTGTGTGTGTGTCTCTCTGTGCATGTGTGTTTCCATATGTGTACATATTTGTGATTGTGTGACTGTTATACTTTTTTTGCTGATTTTTTTTCATTTAACAATTACATTTGAGGGATCCTTAGCATGTTCAGCATTTTTTCAGCTGTTCATTTTGCTTTTCCAATTTTTCTATTTAAGTTATTACTATTGTGCTAAGTCATAGCATTTCTGCTGCTTTTCAGTATTTGTGCTAAATACAGCATTTCTGCTAAATCATACTATTTCTGCTATTTTATAAGATTTGTGCTAAATACAGCATTTCTGCTAAATCATACTATTTCTGCTATTTGATAAGATTTGTGGTAAATATATAGTATTTCTGCTAAAAATTAGTATTTCTGCCACATATAGTATTTTTGATTAATTACAGTTTTTCTACCAAATCATAGTACAATTTCTCTGCTTTTTATAGGATTTGTACTTAATATAGTATTTCTGCTTAATTATAGTATTTCTGCCATTTTATAGTATTTGTGCTGAAACATAGTATTTCTACTGAATGCAGTATTTCTGGGTAATTATAGTATTTCTATATATTTCTGCCAGCTCCCCAGGGAGTTAATCCTCTGTGAGGAGTGTAATTTTCAAATTTACATATCAGGGCCTGCACGACTTCCCAAACAGCCAATCATATTTGAGGGCTGACACATTCAAATTTGGATATTGGTGCATTAATGGCTTCTAAGACAACCAATCATACCTGAGGCCTGACACATTCAAATTTGCATATTGGGGCCTGCACGGCTTCCCAGCCAGCCAATCATATCTGAGGGCTGAAACATTCAAATTTGCATATTGTGGTCTTCATGGCTTCCCAGCCAGCCAATCATCTATGTCATATATCTATAATATTTCATATTTTTATTTTAAATGGTCAACATTTCAAGATTCCCCCATGTCTTCTGAACAAAACGGTCTAAGAATAACCGTTTTAGGCCCTACGGTTAGGAATCTATGGCTGTTTGTTTGAGGGAAGTCCAGCATCTCATTGTTGGATAAAAATATAATATATTCAGACTGGTTGACTGGCATAGACCCTGTCTGTGCGTCTCTCTCTGTACATTTGTGTATCCATATTTGATTTCTTGTGTATTTGTTGATTTGTGTATCCACATTTGATTTTGTGTGTATCTGTTGGCTGTTCTTATTTGTTATTTTTCTAAATGTATTTTTAGTTTATTTTTTCACAGGTGAACAAAAATTAGTTTTGAGCGAACTTAACCATGTTCCTTTTTATTCAGCTTGTCATTTTACCTTTCCAATATTTTCACTTAAGTTATTACTATTCTGCTCAATCATAGTATCTGTTCTAAATCATTGTTATTAAGCTATATTGTAGGATTTCTGCTAAATCATAGTATTTCTACTATATTATATTTTTCTTTCTAAATATAGCATTTCTGCTATAGAATAGTATTTCTGCTATGTTATAATATTTGTGCTAAACTGGAGTATTTTTGCTAAAACATAGTATTTATTTAAAATTACAATATTCATAGTATATTGCAGTTTCTCTGGTAAATCACAGCATTTCTGCCATGTTGTACTGTTTTTCTAAATCATAGTATTTCTGTAATGTTTAAGAATGTTTGGCTAAATATATTCTTTCTGTTATCTTATACTATTTCTCCTAAATTCTTGTATTTTTGGGAAGTTATCGTGTTTCTGGTAAGTTACAATATTTCTGCTAAGTTCTGCTATGCTATTGTATTTCTGCCAAGTATTATGTTTCCTCTAAGATATTGCAGTTCTGCTAAGTTACTACATTTTAGCAAAGTTCCTTTGCTTCTGCAAAGTTTTTACAATTTCTGCAACTTTTCAGCTTTTTCAGCTATTTTTAGCAGACAGCTTCAGCATTACAGCATCCACACTGCATTTTCACAGGAAATGCAAATTTTTCTAGTTGTGTGGATGCCCTAAAAGGGCTTCCACACTATTGTTTTCCTGTTTCTCTTTATTCTTTATTGTGTGGATGCCCTAAAGGGCTTCCACACTATTGAGTTCCTGTTTCTCTTA
>CAKLIZ010004822.1:0-12810 GCA_922035795.1 Oreochromis mossambicus | reverse complement strand
GGACTTTGCACGCTGCTCAGCGCCTCTGTGTGAGGAAATGTTCCCGCAAACAGAAGCTTTTGAAATGTGCACAGAGCACGGCTCACTTTTACAAACACCAACCTTAGAGTCCAAAACGATGTGCGTCAGAAATGCTTTGATTCGCTTCCAGGTTCTAATTCTCATTCACAGCAGGACAGCTACAAAGTGCACACACATGGCCAGAGTCCAAGCTAGCACGTTCGACTTAATCAAGGCCAGGTGGAGGGATTAGCCCTTTTTCTTAAACTGGGTTTGATCTCATGCACAAAAGTCTGATGTGAACAGAGGGTTCAGTTTCCTGGAGTTTCTCTGTTCTGAAAAAGTTCAGTTTTGGCTCTGCAGGTGTCGCTGTGCTGCAGCCACACGACAGAGGCTGTCAGGCAAATCAGTGCATGTTTGCTAATGTCCTGGTAGTTCCTCACACTCTGGTGGTCAAAGACAGAACTGAAAGCTGCTCCTGAGTTAAACCGTAAGCTATAAAGATACATTTATCATTTCTTATACTGTAACAGTCCATATAAACCTTTGATGGGCTGTTGCTGTTTGAAGCAGCCCCTAAATGACCAAAACAAACGTTCTTCTTTATTTTCTGGCAGTTTGCAGCCCTCTAGTGGTTGTACGTGGAACTTCAGTTGAAAGTGTAGACATTTAAACTGCTAATCCTTTTCCAGAAAAACGAACGTGCAGATAAACACTGATGACGTTCATGTTTGATGTAAGCGCATATTATTCATGACCTCTCCGCCATATTGGTTAGTTAAATGCCTCGGCAGTGACCACTGACTCGTGGTTAGCCGTCCTGACAGCAGACTCTGATAAGCACCCAGAGTTTTGCAGGCCTTGGGATCTGGTCTCATATAATTTGAGCAGCTTTTATGGCATAATTATAGATCATGTGGTGTGAAGTCAGGGAGGGGTCAGGGCTGCACGCCCCATGAGCAACCAAACCCAGCAGCAGTGACACACGGTCCGCTTGAGTTTCTACACGTAACACGAAAGATGCTCTACCTGTGAGTGACTGACTTCATCGGAGGATCTCTGCACTTGATTTTCATGCTTACATAATACTTACATCATGCTTACATCATGCTTACATCATTTACATTTAGCATTTATCACAGCGACTGCACGGAAACCTCTGATTGCTAAGGAAAAATGTGAATTCTCCACCTGGTTGCTGGAAGCGGTCACAGGGAGGTTTAGTGCTTCACCAGCCAGCTGGAGAATCCTCATTTTTCCGGGCTGACCTGAGGCTTGTAGATGGTCTGTGATTGGTCTCTAGGCCTGTCCAACAGCTGACGTCACCTGGTTAATGGTGAAAACCTGAATATAAGAAGCACTGCTCATGAGAAGAAAATGTTTAAGATCACTTTGATTTGGAGGGGGCGGGGTTTATAACTTTTACCACAACCTGCCACCAGAGGGCGATTGCCATGCTGTCCATCTTTTTATACAGTCTGTGTTTTCAAGTTTACCCAGTCAGGAATAAGGAAAACCGCAGGGTGAGTTTGCCCTCCACGGTGACTGTCAGGCTCCTCCTGCTCTTCCTGAGCACAAACACTTGTAGTTATGCAACAGGCAGAAGTCTGTCTGTGAATGCCATCTGCTCTGGTAAACACAAACAGAGCGCGCTCACATTTCCAGCGTGCAGCGCTCTGACACACTGGGATTTTTCCACAGCTCTTCCCATCTGCTAAACTGGGCTGTAACACGCCTCCATAATGGTTTTCAGGCAGTTCACGGAGGACTGGCACTGAAAGTCAAAGAATCTGGAACTTTCCACCACAAAATGGGTGAAAATGAGCTCAGCAGGTTTTTTGGATTTGACGTCACTCCCTCGTCCTGTCTCAGTTTCCTCTCCTGGTCTCTGTTCCAGCACCTTAACTCTGCATCAGGGAACGTGTTTTGCTTTCGGATGATTTGCACGCTTGTTGCAGGCTTCGTGATGACTCGTGTGTTTAAGGAGCAGGTTGTGTATTTGGAAACAGCTCGGCACCTTTGATTTGTATATAATTTGGAGTGAATGTCATAAACACGTCATCATGTGGAAGCTTTGTGTAGTCTGACAATAAAGTTTGAAAAAGTGTTGTTGTCCGAAAGTCTCCTTATATTTCAATCGCATCGCTATAAGCGTAATGTTAATGTCAGCCGATAAGTTCCACTTTGTTCTTACTGTTTGCTGCGGTGATGACGTCACATGTTTTTACGACGGTCCTGCCGTATCACGAGTCCGAGGAGCACTAGGCATGTTTTTCTCCATGAGTGCGGGGGAATAGCGATCTCCAGTCGTGTGCGTTCCTGCGCAAATGTGAGTCAGAATCCCTCCAGTTCTACGAGTCCATTTCCACTTATAACAGGGGTTGTACTTTGACGTTAATTACAGGGGATTTATGCTAGGAGATTTATCGAGATTGGTAGAGGCATGTGACTTTGCAGGGGCGGATCTAGAAGGGTGGCATTGGGTGGCAAGTGCCACCCTAAAATGATCCCTTGCCACCCCAAGTGCCACCCCAGTTTTGCATATGACAGTGTTGTTTATTAAAATAAGATAGCATTAACAGTTTGAGCGTAGTTACAGTCAACAGTGAATATAAATGCTAAAACTGAATATATTGCATAGTGTTCCCCCCCTCCACCATTAACAAATGGTTCAGCCCATAGCAGGGACCGGCTTTTTTCTTGTTTTCAGTAGCAAGCCATGCTTATGATTGTGCCAGAGCACATTTTGAACAACACCATGGGAAATAAGGATTTTACACAGGTGGTTGGTTGTTACACTCTGGAAATGGAAGGAAGGTGAGTGTTATTACCCCTCTTTGGTCCACGGACACGCTGCACCTCCAAATCACATGATCGATTTAAGCTGACAAAGCAACAAGCTGCAGCCACGCCGAGTCTCTATTTCAGCCCACATTGAAAGTTCGGACTTCAAAGTTTTTAAATTTTTTATTACAGGTCAGTAAATCCAGATTTATGATAATATATATCTAAGCCGTGCTTTTTTTTTTTCAACGACCGCACCATAACAGACGCCTACCTGCTACCCCGCATCCAGAACACGTTGGACATACTCTCGACTGCCAGATGGTTCAGCACATTAGACCTCGCATCAGGCCACTGGCAGGTTGAGCTGACGCCTAGAGCACGCAGGGCTGCCGCTTTCTGCACTAGGACAGGCCTCTTTGAATGGAACGTCATGCCATTTGGACTATGCAATGCCCCGGCGACGTTCCAGCGGCTTATGGACCGCGTCCTGGCTGGCATGCGGTGGGAGACCTGCCTGGTCTACTTGGACGACATCATCGAGCTGGCTAAGGACGTGTCGGGGATCCTGCAACGGCTTGGCCAGGTATTTTATAGACTTCAACAAGCTAGCTTGAAAGTGAAACCTGTCAAATACTGCCTCTTTCACCGCGAAGTTGCTTATCTTGGCCATGTGGTATCCGAGCATGGTGTGGCTACCGACCCCAGCAAAGTTCAAAAAGTTCAGATGTGGCCTACACCCACCTCCATCCAGGAGGTCAGATGCTTCATCGGCCTGGCCTCATACTATTGCTGGTTCGTGAAAGACTTTGCCTCTATAGCCGAACCCCTGCACACCCTGACCAAGAAGAATGCACATTTTCAGTGGCACGCTGAGCACCAAGCAGCTTTCGACAAGCTAAAGTGTCGGCTCACCTCTGCCCCTGTTCTTGGCTATCCAATTGACCATGGTGAAATGATACTAGACAATGATGACAGCGACACGGGCATCGGTGCGGTGCTGTCACAGATGCAACAGGGCGTGGAACGTGTGTTAGCATATGGCAGTCGTAAGCTATCAAGAACTGAACAAAACTACTGCACCACACGACGTGAACTACTAGCCGTCGTGGATTTCACATCCCATTTTCGCCAGTACCTCCTCGGACGGCCTTTCAAAGCGTGCACAGACCACAGCAGCCTGCAATGACTAACAAAATGAAAGAGCCAGAGGGACAGTTAGCTCAATGGCTCGAGAAGCTTGCCAAGATCATCCACTGTCCAGGTCGAGTGCACACCAATGCTGATAGCCTCTCCAGAACACCCTGTCGCCAGTCCTGTCCATACAAAGTGCAGGACCCCTCCACGCATCTCGGGGGGACCAGTCATTGGGCAGTCCAATGCGAGTTGGACTCTGACACCAGCTCCCTGTTGCCGAGTCCCGTGAGGGTGGAGGGACAACCGGCTACTACAGCGGTGTGTCCAGTGGGGTAGGTCATAACACCCCTACACCAGACACAAAGACTTTAGACCAAACTGCTCTTACCATGTCAAAACACTCCTACCAACACAGACATCTCAGCGCAGATAATTCACACTAACACAGACATATCACACCAGAACATTCCCACTAATACACACACTGTAAAGCTGACTGAGAAAATATATGTGGCTAAAACCCTTGATACTGCTTCTTTGTTTCATGGCTGGACCATGGGGGAGCTGAGCCAAGCCCAGGACGCTGATGCAGACATTGCACCCATACGCGACGGGATGGAGGCCAGCAGTGAACGCCCCCAATGGACTACTGTTTCGCCATGCAGCCCGGCCACTAAGACATACTGGGCTCAATGGAAACGGCTCTACTTCAGAGATGGAGTTCTGGTCCGTTGCTTCTATTGCCTTGATGAGACCCACTTCTCCCAAATCGTACTGCCACGCAAGCTACAACCAGAAGTGATGAGCCAGATGCACGAAGGGCCAGTGGGCGAACATTTTGGTGTCGAGAGGACTGTGGCCAGACTACGAACCCGATTCTATTGGTATCACATGAGGGAAGACGTCGCTCTTTGGTGCTGTACTTGTACCAGCTGTGCATCCAGGGCCTGACCCCAGAAGACACCACAAGCTCAGATGGGAACTGTTGGGGTAGGAGCCTGAAGCGCGATTGATCAACTGCAGACCAGACAACAAACGACGGAGGCTCCAGAAAAGTGCAATCAAACGATGAGTTTATTAACACAGGAGAACAACCATCAGCATATGGCCTGTTTTGCTCTGACAGAAATACACTGGGTTCTGGTTTTATAGCATAGAGGATCACGCCCCCACGTACACGTCAAATACAGGTCAAAAATACATTGTTTACAGACAAGGGTACATCATGTACATCTTAATAACTATAAACAGACATCTAACTTCTCTTTTCTATATCACTTGCCTTTTACGGTAATAAACTTCAAGCTTCAGGGTCTCTAAGAGCTAATAATGGACACTCGTCATTAATCACTAAGTAGACTAAATTGCAGCAAGTCTCAAGAAGGAGCAGAAGACACTTGGGCCTTCGCTCAGGCCTGTTGCTAGATTTATGTGTATTGTAAGCATGCATGCAATTAACCTGCTATGTTCTCATCTTCCCTCAACATGTATCACCTGGACACTCTCACCAGTGAAGCTTAGAACCCTCTTGGATAGAACATCAACTCTAAACAAGCACAGATATGCAATGTGTATAAAATGAACTCTACCTGTGAATAGAATGAATGTGATGACAAACATATTCAATGCAATATGAACCCTGTAAGAAATATTACTGATAAAATAATACTGTAAAACATGTTATTAATGCATTTATCATAAGGCAGATTATATGGCAGCAATAAAAGAATCTCTGAATCCCAACAAGCCCCAATGGAGCGCATTGTGCTGGACATTATGGGACCACTGAATGAGACGGAGCGCAGAAACCGATATGTGCTTGTAATACAAGACTACTTTACAAAGTGGACTGAAGCCTTTCCTATCCCAGATGAACGGGCTGCAACTGTCGCTGAGGTCATTGCATCTGAGTGGGTGTGCCGCTATGGGATACCTCAAGCAGTGCACAGTGACCAGGGACGCGATTTTGAATCTGAGGTGTTCCAGGGGGTGTGCAGTTTGTTTGGCATAGGCAAGACTCACAAAACACCATTCCAACCCCAGTCAGATGGCCAGGTTGAACGTTTCAATGCCACTCTCCAAAAGATCCTGGCTTCCACAGCAGAACATTGCCATTGGGACTGGGACCTGATGATCCCGTACGCTGTTATGGCCTACAGGGCGACCAAGCACAGTGCTACAGGTTTCACCCCAAACTTCATGATGTTTGGCCGAGAACTGAGTGAGCCAGTGGACCTTGTCGCAGGTTTACCTCCTGATCCAGACAACCAACCCTCAGCTCCAGAGTATGTGCAGCAAATGCTTGAGCGGCTGGAGCTGGCCCACCTCATCACCAGGGAAGCCCTGCGTGAGTCAGTCATGCGCACAAAGAGACAATATGACAAGAACTGTTGCCACACACAGTACAAGACTGGAGATCCTGTGTGGTATCTCATCAAAGGAACACGTCACATCAAGAACAAGGTCAAAAAGTTCCTCCCATCGTATGAAGGACCATTCTTTGTCCTGGGGCAATTGGATGACCTAGTTTATCGGATCCAGAAGAACCCAAGGTCTAAAGTGAAAGTTGTCCACCATGACCAGCTAAAGCATTATTGCTGCCGCGAGCCCCTGGACAATACCTGGGTTCTGGATAAAGCTCATCACTGGTCACCTACAGAGGTCCCACCACCAGCTTTAGAGAATGACCCAGCAGACCGTGATCTGGGTCTGCACAGTCTGTTCTCTACTGACACTGGCAATGGCCCCAGCTTCTCTCAGCCATCTGTTTCAGTTGCAGCTGATCCCACTCCGGTTGTGCTTGTCCCATCGTCCCCTTCCCATGTAGACCATGTGAATGGTGGGGGTGTGGTGGGTGAGCCAGACCATCTCGGCCAGCATTTTCAGCCACCAACTCATTATCGCAGAGCACCAGACCGGTATGGGGTGTGGGTCACTTAGCTTGGTTTATCTACCATTAACAGTTCCAAGTAGGACTGAAGATTCAGTTCAAGTTTAAATCGTTTCAGCCTCCTACACTGTTAGCTACAATGGTTTAAGAGAGCTATATTTTTCATTGTTCCAGTGTTTACATTAAAAAAAGGGGGAGTAAAGTATCTGAAGAACCTACGGGGTTATCTACATGCACTTATCCATTTGTATTTGTGCCTTCCTAGATGCTAGGATAAGTTAGTTATTACCGGTCACCATGTAATAGTTACAATTGTGTAATTTCTTTTCTACTTTACAGCACTTGAAATGCTTTATTTTGCACATGTATGTGCACCTTAATTGAGCCAACGTCTTTGTCACTGAGGTGCACTAGTGGATACTATACCTCACCTTATATGCAGTAAGTAACACTTTTATCTCTTCTTGATGCATTCTCAATCATCCAGGAAAGTAAATCTCCAAAAGTTGAATCTGTTCATCTGGACGTAGCGTTTTGTGGGAGAAACGTTTCGTCACTCATCCAAGTGACTTCTTCAGTCTCAGCTGACTGCAGGTTTCCCCAAACCTTATAAACAGTACATTTGCATAATGACTGAAACCAGCCCACTGAAGGAACAATGAGCTGTGAGGTCAGTTCCTTAATCATAATTATGCAAATTCCCATGACCATTGATCAACAACCACTGACCAAAACCCACTGATCAAAGAACACTGATCAATGGCCATGAGTACCATTCACAGAGAGTTGGGGAATGGCTGCAATCACAGCATTGTAAGATGGTGACAGATGTACCCTTAGGCCCCCTCCTCGATTCAGAGATGGTCTTTCCCTTTTCACGTAAATGGCCTCTTTGACTCCGCGCTCAAACCAGCGTTCCTCCCTGTCCAGGATGTGTACATCCTCATCCTTGAAAGAGTGTCCACTGGCCTGTAGGTGTAAATTGACTGCAGAGTCCTGGCCTGATGAGGTTGCTCTTCTGTGTTGTGCCATCCGCTTCGCCAGAGGTTGTTTGGTTTCCCCGATGTATAAATCCTGGCAATCCTCCTGGCACTTAACAGCGTACACTATGTTACTCTGTTTGTGTCGGGGGACCCGATCCTTGGGGTGGACCAGTTTTTGCCGCAGCGTGTTTTGGGGTTTAAAAGCCACAGAGACCCGGTGTTTAAAAAAATGCGTCTCAACTGTTCCGATACTGTTTATAAGATTTGGGGAAACCTGCAGTCAGCTGAGACTGAAGAAGTCACTTGGATGAGTGACGAAATGTTTCTCCCACAAAACGCTACGTCCAGATGAACAGAATCAACTTTTGGAGACTTTTATCTCTTGTGGGCTCTAAGCGGTAAAGGGATTGTGTACCAGTTCTATGCATTACATTGCTGGAGTGGAGCTATTGTTTAATTGCCATCCAGAGTGGGGGGTAGTGTTGCAGGAACTGCCGGCTTGTGTGTGGCTGGGTGCTGTGTGAGGAGTGTATGCGATGTGCATGCGCGTGAGGAAATGCGGTGAGCGAAAAAGAATGTCACGGGTAGAGGCAGCGACCGAGAGCAGTGTTCTAACGGGCTACAGCCTATGCAGTGTGTTTTGAAATGTGCAGTACCGTTATTAAAGCCTCATCTCTTCAGTACTCCCGGGTGTCTCGGCTGATTTCTGCCTGCCTCACTACTCCACAAAAGTGAAGGGAGTTAACCCCGAAGGAGGACAAAACTTTGGCCTTGGTGGAAGCATCTCCCCTTGCGTCTCCCGACCACGGTCAGGGGACCGACGGCGAGGAATGGTTAACAAAGGTATAGTAATCATCCACAATTATTTTCAGCTGCGGATGATAAAGGATTCAGAAAGTTCATTCATGCAGGAAATCCTATGCATGCAATTCCAAGCAGGAAAACACTCCCGAAAAAATCATCCCAGGCCTATATGACAGAGAATGTGCATTTTCTTTTTGTTTTGCATATTGTAATTTAGATTTTATTGTTTTGTGGTTTGCAGTGTTTTGTGTTGTTTCACTTTAAATTTGTTGAAAAGAAAAAATAAATAAATTAATCGTTAAAATCTTCATTTCTGCAGATTTTGAAGGAAAAAGGAAAAAAAGCGCAGAGACTGAAAAACAGCGCGTCAGACAAAAATGCAGTTTTTACAAATCCAACCAGCTCAGCTGTGAATATTCGCTATGACCGACTTTACTCTTCAGTCTGAAGCAGCATCTCCTGTCCTCCTCCAGACCTCCTCCTGAACTCCTCCACTCCTTCTCCTGTCGTCTTTCTTACCTCCTCATATCCTCCTCCTGTCCTCCTCCTGACCCAGACCTCCTCCTGTCGTGTTCCTGACCTCATCCTGCCCCAGATCTCTTCCAGACCTCCTCCTGACCTCCTCGAGACCTCCTCCTGTCTTCCTCCTGTCCTCCCCCTGCCCTCCCCCGTCCTCCTCCTGTCTCCCTTCAGTTAAAAACGTCTTCCTGACCGTTGCTGATGAGGCTTCAGTTGACGATCAGCTGGTCACCGTCAGGTCTTTGCTCCCCGTTTCTTAAAGACGTGACTGTCAGATACCTGATCTCAGTGTGGTGTGCAGTGTGTAAGTTTCCAGCTATCAGCGCCTTGTTGGTGCCACTATTTCAGGTCAAACTGTGTTTTGTCATTTTTTTTTTGTAGATTTAACAAAAGAAGCAAATGACGTGTTTTTGTGAGAGCGCAAACACAACGAGCCTGAAGATGTGTTTTAAAATGAAAATTGAAATGTTGTGTGTTCATCTAGTTCATCCCTGGAGTTAGAGGCCTTTTAATTCATTGGTCAGAGTTAAATGTCAAATATATCTTAAAAACATTCCTTTAAACATGATCAGGTGCAAAGATCTGACTGTGCGAAGGAGACCCTCAGAAATATTCCCATAGGTCACTGCTGTGAAGGGTGGCTCAAGACTTTTGCACATTACTTTATTATGTAAAAGTATGAATAAATGAAATTGTGACATAACGAGTTTAGATTGTAGCTGAAATTCTCGTTTCACCTCGGCTTCATCTCGGCTTTACGAGCAAACTGAGCTCGGTGTTACGGTCGAAGCGGTGAACAGACCTTTGTGGGCTCTGAGCGCGCTTCATCTGCTCGCGTGGCCTTTGCGTGTTTCCTAGCAGTGGAAACGTAGCTGAATCACATTAAAAGAAGTGCGGTGTGACAGAGAGCTGGGCACAGCGCCGTGTTTTGGAAAGAAACTGTTGGTGAGCACCCAAACCCTCCAAATTTCATGTTTGGTTTGTTGGTCACACAGGGGAAAGGGGAAAGCCCCCTCTGCATCTTGGTTAACTAAAGGCAGTTAATAATGGAACATGAAACTGCATCTATTTCATGAAAAGCGTATTCTGATCCCCCCGTTCGCATGAGACACTACAAATATTAAAAAGGTTAACTGTAATGATATCTGCTCTGAATGAAGTAATCAGAATTTGTAGTTTGGAAAATGCCTCCAAGGTTTTAAGATGGTGTGCATATGATTCAGATTTTTCCCCGAATCAGTACGATAATAGATTCAAGAACTGGATTTCAAAAAGTATCACTAATTATTATTCATTTGTCCACAAGGGGGCATTTCAAAGCTTTGAATTCTTAACTTAAAAGTGAACCTAAACGATTTACAATTTATAGAAACATTTTTATCATTAACCAAAGCAAAATTATTTCCAAACTATATAACAACATCCTGCGGTGTAAATACGACAGCACTGTGTATATTAAAGCAATGTGGGGAAAAGAAGGTAATCTGTTGATTACAGAGGAGTGTTGGGGCCACGCATGCACGACACAGTGGGCTACCACCGGGTCCAATGTTTGGCGTCAATTTTGCTGTAAAATCATTACGAGATTTTTCATCAGCCCTGCTCAACAAAGACTTCGGGGAACTGGTGACACTTGTTGGAGATGTGGGGGAGATGGAGCTAACCGTTTCCATATCTTTTGGGATTGCAAAGTTATTCGCCAGCACTGGTCTCTAATCCATGAACATCTACAAAATGTTTTTTCACTTGTTTTTCCTTTAACCTTTGAGACCATATTTTTGTGTAACACACCAGTGGATAAATTGAATTCTAATGATAGAAGACTTTTGTATATCCTACTGGCCGCGAGTAAAAAGCCTCTTACGAGGAGATGGCTTAAGCCTGAACCACCAATGATGGAAGATTGGATACATTCTGTACAAGAGATCTATACCATGGAAAAATTGTCATTTTCTCTTAAACTTCAGAGGGATACTTTCTACAGAATATGGTGTAAATGCGCAGAAAATGTTAAGCCTGTGAGGTGTGATTTTTTATGAACCATGCTTTCTTATTTTTTTTTTTTTACGTTGGAGCCCTGAGTTAAATTCCCATTAAAATCATATGATGCTAACTTGCCTGCCCTGCTACTCCCTTACCCAAGTCATTTTTTTCTCTTTTTTATTTTCAATTACAAGTTTAAAAATGTGAAAACAAAGACACTGTAAAAAGCCATACTACTAATTGCTTTCTCTCAATAAAAGAGACAATGTAAAAAAAAAAATAAGCCCGGGGTTAAATCATGCTCATAAACCACACGACCTTTAGATCCCAGCAAACAGGTGGTTATGAACGTTTTTACAGATAAATAATCACGTGAGAAGACGTGATTATTGTTCTTCTGATAAACTCAGAAGAACAATGAGCCGAGAACACTACCCTGGGGTACACCGGAGTCCCGGATAGACGGCGAAGACGTTAAACTTTCATATAAACAACACTCACTCACAAAACCACAGAAACGCTGCTCTGGTTTCACCTCAGAGGGCTGGCCAACGTTTGAGTGCAGGCTCGAAGTAAAAGCAGAAAACAAAAGCCAAACTTAAAAGCAGCTTTTGAACACTGCACGGAGAGCGGGCCGGGGTCGGGTTCTTCTTGCGTTCCAGCTCTGAGCTCTCAGCCCTGATATGAAAACATTACTTTTATCATGAAGCGTCTGAAATGTGACCAGAGGGACGTGAGACACTGTGAAACAGAATCACTGTGAGATCTCTGTGGACAAACATGACAGTTTAGTCTCGTGAGCGCTTTAAACATGGACGGCTTGTGCCCATGCAGGAATATTAAAAGTTGTTTGCTGCCATCTGCACAACAACACGGCACGTTATAAATGGAGCGATTAGCGGCTCGGTGAGCGAGCAGCCGAGGGGGTCTCAGCGCTGCTGTGACTGAAATGGGAGCAAATGGGATTTCACTGCAGTACGAGCTGTAAAAACATGGCTGTGTTTCACCAAACTCTCCAAGCAGATCCTGCCTGCACGCTCTGACTGTGAGCTCTTTAGCAACGCCCCGAGTCTGTGCAGCTGCCTCTCTTTGTTTGTACACCACCGATAACCGCAGCTCTGGCAGAGTTTCCGCCTGCTGCTGTTTCTTCCTGTGTCTTTACTCAGAAAACGCTGAGCGCTCGCCGCTCGCCCACAAACAGCAAACAGCACGTTAACTGTTTGGCCTGCGACTCCAGCTGTAGCAGAGAGCCCGACCCTGGGCGATTCCACCACATTAGAGTCCAGTTAAAGCCTCTGATGGTGTAATCTGCACTCAGATTTCTGCTTCACACGTATCAAAGGATGTGAGATGACAGAGATGTGAAACCACAGAAAGAAAGAACACTTCACACGTTCCCACTCGTGTTCTCTGCAGATCAACGGGAATATTTCTGATGAGATCGTTCTCGTGTTTTAGACACGCGGATCTGTTCGAGTGGAAAACACTTTGCTGTGATGAAGCAATGAGAAGTGACAGGAGTGAGACTGAAACCACGTGACTATCACAGCACGATCGTGTCACGTTTTAATAAACCAGCGTCCTCGAGTTCGCTTCAAAGACTCAAACTCAGGACCTCTGACCCGTTTGCTGCTGGATGGTGAAGTGAAAGGTCAGGTCCAGTTAGCGGTGCGGGTACAGGATGGAAACTTTATTTTATAACTGAAAACA
>CAKLIZ010004821.1:0-12819 GCA_922035795.1 Oreochromis mossambicus | reverse complement strand
GAAACCTGCAGTCAGCTGAGACTGAAGAAGTCACTTGGATGAGTGACAAAACGCTACGTCCAGATGAACAGAATCAACTTTTGGAGATTAGTAAAGCAAGGGACCCAAAATAGAGTTGTAGCTGTATAGGAACAGAGTTAGAATATATTGTACTTGAAATGTGGTCAAGAAATGGCAGCATCAGAGTGATCAATTTTTACAATCCGGCTAACAAACTGTTATCAGTAGAGGAACTTGGAGCGTATTTAAAGGGAAGAGTAATCTGGTGTGTGGGCTTTCGTGCACACAATACATTATGTGGTAATTATAATGATCGGAATGGAGCAGTGATTGAGGAATTGGTAGAGATTAAAAAAAATTATGTTTGTCTGAATGATGAAAGTGGTACAAGAGTGAATGTTAGAACAGGGGCAGAATCAGCAGTTGAGCTTACATTAGTGTCAGACTCGTCGTTATTTGTTGATGGCAGGTACTAAAAGAGACAACTATAGGTAGTGACCATTATCCTATAATCACTGAAACAGAGCTAAGTGTAGAGAAACAGGACATGGGGGTGTGCAGAAGTGGTGTTTCAGTAATGCTGACTGGCATATATTTAGACTACTTAGTGTTCAGGAAATGCAAAAGATTGATATGAATGTGAGGGTAGATGTAAGGCAGTTTTAGAGGCAGCAAACCAGCCAATAAAGAAGAAAGAAGATATAAAGGAAAACATTGTAACTTGGTGGACAAAGGAGTGCGATAAAGTGATAAAGCATTGGAATAAAGCTTTTAAGATATTAAAGAGGAATCACAGTTTTGAGAATTTCATTTAATATAAAAGATTGCAAGAGAAGGTAAGAAGAACAATTGAAAATGCAAAGAGGGACTTCTGGATGGAGTTTTTGTAATTCATTAGGGAGGGAGACAAAAATACAGAATATTTGGTCAATGATTAGAAGGATGAATGGTATAAAAAGGGAGTATGGATATCCAATATTGGATGGTGTCACGATCCTGGGTTTCTGACCCAGTGTTTTCAGTTTATGTTTGGAGTTCTTAAGTTATCCCTTTAAATATGTTGAGCAATAAGATTATCATTTAGTTGCCTTACGTCTAGTCTAGTTATGTTTAACTTAGGTCTTCTGTGTTAGTCTGTCATTTTTCTTGTCTTCTTGTTTATGTTGTCATGCTTTTGTTATCATGTCTATGTCGTTCCATGCTGTTTCCTGTTTTATTTTAAAAGTCTATCTCCTATGTCAGTGTAGTCAGTTTTGCTTCCTTTGTCTCGTTATGTCAGATTAGCATCAGCTGTTTCCCCATGTGTTTTCACTTCCTCTGATAGCCTCCTGTGTGTATTTAGTCTGTGTGTTTTCTTTCATTTCTTGTCAGGTTGTCTGTTGTTTATTGCCATGTTTCCAACTAATGATGGGTCTAGCAACACTGACGCACCGGCGCATGTATCAAGCTCAGAGTGAAACCTGTATCGGTGCGTGTGTCACTTTAAGAAAAAGTCACGTGATCGATACAGCTGCTGTATCGCTCATTGCCAACGCACCAAACCGTGTTTAAAAGTTACCACATCTGCATCTGTCAATTTTCTGTTAACAATGGCTTTCTTCTTGCCACTCTTCCATAAAGGCCAACTTTGTGCAGTGCACGACTAATAGTTGTCCTATGGACAGATTCCCCCACCTGAGCTGTAGATCTCTGCAGCTCGTCCAGAGTCACCATGGGCCTCTTGGCTGCATTTCTGATCAGTGCTCTCCTTGTTCGGCCTGTGAGTTTAGGTGGACGACTTCATGGTGTTGTTGCTCCCAATATTCTCTTAGACAACCTCTGAGGCCGTCACAGAGCAGCTGTATTTGTACTGACATTAGATTACACACAGGTGCACTCGATTTAGTCATTAGCACTCATCAGGCAATGTCTATGGGCAACTGACTGCACTCAGACCAAAGGGGGCTGAATAATTACGCACACGCCACTTTGCAGTTATTTATTTGTAAAAAATGTTTGGAATCATTGTAGAAATGTTTAGCTTATTTTAGAGTTTAGAAATGTGTTAGATAGAATGTATAATTATGGTAGAGACACTGACACTGCCCTGGATATAAATAAAGGCCTGACTGTGTCATGAACTTAGGAGTAGAGCTTAGGAGACCCTCCCCCAGTTTGAACTGTGAAGCTAAGACAGAAAGGAGTTAATGTTAAGTGGAAATTCCTCAGGGCATACCCAGGTGGGGGTCTCAACATTTAACTTGATAACTGTGGTCTGGAGGGGAGATGGTATTTATGGCCCCTAGGAAGAGACACATACCCACAGTGTTTTAACTGATATACTCATACATCCACATGCACACTCACTCACGCGCACACACAGGCACTCACGTGCTCGTGCACATAGACACAGACACAGAGTTTGGAGCACACCATGGGGGATTTATGATGGGGTCACCTCTATAAAGCTGGCTGTAACAGACAAAGGGGTGAAGATCTTTACAGAGGGACACCGGCCTTGTCTTCCCTTCTAGAAGTGCATGCTTAAATGAAGATGAATAAAGATGAATAAAGATTTTGTAAAAATGACTACTGGGTCCGGTGCCATCTCTGGAGGCCCGAGGAATAAAAAAGAACCGGGGTAAAACTGATTTCCCAACATCATGTATGATTTTTGTTCCACTTCTCACGTGTACACCACTTTGTATTGGTCTTTCACGTGGAATTCCAATAAAATTGATTTATGTTTGTGGCTGTAATGTGACAAAATGTGGGAAAGTTCAAGGGGGCCGAATACTTTTGCAAGCCACTGTATCAGATGCTGTCACGGCTACATGATGAGAAAGAACCAGTCTGGGTATCTGTTGCTTCTCTTCCAACAGATTTAACTGCACTTACGGCTGATGAGTGTAACATCGCAGGAGAAGCACTTCTTGTGCTGGCCCCTTTCCATCAGGCCACAGTGGAGTTGTCTGAGGAGAGGAGAGTTTCAGGATCAAAGGTCATCCCGATGATGAAAATGCTATATTGTGCACTTGAGTGGAACTCTTTACCAGTGTTGGGCAAGTTACTTTGAAAAAGTAATTAATTATAGTTACTAGTTACTTCTTCAAAAAAAGTAACTGAGTTAGTAACTGAGTTACAAGATTCTAAAAGTAATGAATTATTTGAAAAGTAACTATTGCGTTACTTTAAAAAAAAAATGTTTAACCCCCTGGGGTCCAAGTTATAATCGGCCATTTTTAACTACTTTTGATTTTCCCTCCACATTTCACCTTTAAAAACTATTTACTTTGCCTTGTTTGGTATCATTCTTTTCAACACAACCTCAGATGTCTAAATTTACAGTTATGTTTTCATGTTGACATACTGTATTAACACAATTGATCTAAAATCAGACAAAAAACATAAAATCCGAGTAGAAAGTTATATTTTTTACTGTAACAACCACAAACATGTTTATTGACTCATATTTCATAACTTTAAATGCAAATATAAATTGTCAATTTTAAATTCATACGCACAAGTTTTGCAAACAACAAAGTTATTTGCAGCCATTTACCTTTTACCCTTTTTTGCATTCAATAAGATGCCACACAAATTATTTGTGCCACTTCAAAAAAATAATCTCTGTCCACTATAAAGGAGAACATCACAGCCTGATACCTGCAGGTCTGACAGCAGCAGGTGTATCACTGCTGTTTCTACCTGGTGACAGCAGTCGCCTCATTGTTCTGACACACAACACAAAACTATCCACAACACTATACACTAACTACACAAGACAACACATTAACTACACACTCCAAACACGCTAAACATCACAAATCTCTCACATCTCAAAACTCGCTCTCTCTCTTTTTCTGCTCTCTCTCTCTCTCTCTCTCTCTCTCGCCCTCACTCCTAAAACTTCCCCCTCTTCCTAAACAACCAAATGTCATGTTGTCATATCATTTTTTGATTGGTCGACATGGTGCATTTTTCCACCAACACGAACGGGTTGTTTTCTGTTTTTTGGTTTTGTTTTGTTTTTGGTTCTAAGCAGAGACAGTAAATGTGACAAAACTATTCAGGAAAAACAATCAACACAATTTAAAAACTGGTATATATCACCTTGTTGCTTTGTCATCTTAAAGTGGTCATGTGATTGGCTTACCACGACTACTATATTCTTCCTCAGTCAAGCAGCAGCACACATGCGATTGTTTTGTCCCCTTAGCTCCAGGTGTTGTGCCAAAAAGTGATCGTCTACCAGACAGTGATTGCCGTCTGCGGCTTAAAGCTGTAGCGCCCAGATTACTTACAGCTACTTCCGTGCAACTGATATAAGGAGCGGTAAGCTGAACACAGCTTCAACCGTCTGTTTGTTGAAAAATAGTAACGCGACCACACCGCATTTTCTTGTTAGTAACGAGTAATTACTCGAGTAATTACATTAGCATGTGGGATTGGGGGGTAGAAATGACTGAAAGATTATTTGGCTCTGTTTTGAGTTTTGTTCAAAAAGAATGACTTCATATAGGGAAAAATATATATCACACATGCAGGACACCTTAAACTAGTTTTTTAACCCTCTGGGGTCGCCGGACGCGCCGGCGCGTCAAAATCCCATGACCAATTTAAGACGACACAGCTACAAGATGCAGTGAGTCAGAGTCTCCATTTCAACTTGGGTCGAAAGTGCGGACTTCAAACTATATACCAGTTTTTGAATTGTGTCGATGGGCCACGTAAAACCAGAGTTATGATAAAAAATACATGCGATGTTTTTTTCTGAACAAAACAGTGGTGTTTACAGCGGGAAGAACGGTAAAAACGGCGTTTTCTACAGCCAGTGCTAGCAAACACTCTCCGCTTGCGAGTGAAAAAAGAAAAAGAAAAACACCCCTTCCCTATTGGTGTTAGAGTTTATCATGTCAGCCAATCAAAAAAATGATATGGCAACATGTGACATTTGGTTGTTTAGGGAGAAGGGGCAGGGGTGGATCTAGAAGGGTGGCATGGGGTGGCAAGTGCCACCCTAAAATGATCCCTTGCCACCCCAAGTGCCACCCCAGTTTTGCATATGACAGTGTTGTTTATTAAAATAAGATAGCATTAACAGTTTGAGCATAGTTACAGTCAACAGTGAATATAAATGCTAAAACTGAATATATTGCATAGTGTTCCCCCCCTCCACCATTAACAAATGGTTCAGCCCATAGCAGGACCGGCTTTTTTCTTGTTTTCAGTAACAAGCGATGCTTATGATTGTGCCAGAGCACATTTTGAACAACACCATGGGAATTTCGGATTTTACACAGGTGGTTGGATGTTACACTCTGGAAATGGAAGGAAGGTGAGTGTTATTAACCCTCTGTGGTCCACGGACACGCTGCACCTCCAAATCACATGACTGATGTAAGCTGAGATAGCAACAAGCTGCAGCCACGCTGAGTCTCTATTTCAGCCCACATTGAAAGTTCGGACTTCAAAGTTTTTAAATTTTAATTACAGGCCAGTAAATCCAGAGTTATGATAATATATATATAAGCCACGCTTTTTACTAAATACTGTCATCACGTTTTTGTGTGTGTTTGTTTTAGGCATTTTCTAAGGACAGCGTGAAAATAGTAAAGAAAGGAAAAAAAGCCACGTCTTTCCTATCGGTGGAAAAATGTACCATGTCGACCAATTAAAAAAAAAAGTCAACACGTGGGATTTGGTTGTTTAGGAAGAGGGGAGAGTTTTGGGAGTGGCGGTAACGGCAGCGAGACAGAGCAAGCGAGTGAGAGAGAGAGAGAGAGAGAGAGTTTTTAGATGTGGGAGATTTGTGACGTTTAGTGTGGAGTGTATACTTAGTGTTGTGTTGTCTTGTGTAGTTGTTCTGTTGTGTAGTCATTGTTTTGTGTGTCAGTGAGGGCACTAATGAATGTCACAGAGGCACATTGCAGTGTAAACACTGTCACTAAGTAGAAAACCAGCGGAGTGATACACCTCCTGTTGTCAGGCCTGCAGGTTTATCCCTGTGCTGTTCTCCTCTGTCTTTTGGTGGAAAAACTTTTTTTTTACTGGCACACATCATTTGTGGGCAGTAGCGGTTTTAGATACGGGCGACATGGGCGGTTGCCTGGGGCGGCATCGTGGTGGGGGGCGGCATCACGGGCATCGGCAAAAAAAAAAAATTGCTCGTACTCATGCTGCCCCGACATCATGCCAGCGCATATTGGGAATGTCATAGGCACCGATCGGTTTTCTATCGCCCATTTGCTGGGAGTAAGGGCGCCCTCCGTTTGCGAGGTGCGCCTGCTGCTTGCGGCACAGGGAGGAGAGGGCGGGGCGGCGGGGGATTCTCTGGCTGGCTGGAGCAGCAAAAATTACCAACTCGCAAAATAAAACAAAATAAAAGCAAACCAACAAACACGAAAACACCAGACATTATGATTAGGGATGGGTATCGTTTAGGTTTTATCCGATACCGGTGCCAAACCGGTACTTTTGAAACGGTGCCAGTGCTTAAACGGTGCTCAAACCGGTGCTTAAACAATGGAAAAAAACACAAACTTTGTCCAAAAACCTCTCATGTTTAACTGTTTTCCACTTTTTCTTTGGTCATTTTAGCCTTTTTGGCCAGGGTGAAGGGAGTATCTGCCATCAAACAAGAAGACAGCCGCATGTAACTACGACGGTGTTTGCTAGTTCACCTTACATGCATTAATGTAATAATGTGGTTAGCGTACTCAACGTTAATTACACAGGAACAACATGAAGCTACTCACGCAGAGGAGAACGGCTGCTGCTGCCATCATCATCCGTCATCATTTCTGCTACACTGACAGGGCTAGGGGCCAGGACTCTACTCTTCGGGTTTTTGGGGGATGTTGCTAACTCCGGGTCTGATAACAGGCACCACACCCGCAGTAGATGTGCACGGTGTGAGGTCTCGCAGCAAGCTATCAAACACGGCGCATTTCTCGGCTTTAAAAAAACCCGCTATGCGTCGCCAGGTGTTTCATCAGATTTGAGGTGTTACCTCCTTTGACAGTATCACAGTATCAGCTTAAAGCACTTGTTGCAGGCTGCTGAGTTTGCATCTTTTGCTTCGAAGTACAGCCAGACTTTTGACCGCTTTGCCTTGGGCATTTTTAATCTGTAGCTCTGCTCTAAAAGAACGTACGTACCTGGCCCCGCCTACTATCCTCGGAAACGTAAAATGATTGGCTAGAATTGGCTCAGGGAAAAAAAGCACCGAAATAAAGCACCGAAATGTGCGCTGCTTTTCGGTCTGGTTACTACCGTTTATGTCAGAACACCGGTACCCATCCCTAATTATGATACAGACTTATAATTTGCACCGATGTTTTTTCAAAATTCTATACGCAAAAAGTGAGCGCGAGAGCCCTCGGTGCGCCTGCTCGCTGCTGAAGTCAAAGTAAACTTTATTGTCATCTCCGCTACATACAGTCCAGTATATAGAGAGACGAGACGACGAGGCTCCAGTTACAGCAGTGCAAGTAAACGAACAATAAATATTTAAGAGTCCAGGGTGTACCCCGCCTCTCGCCCTATGACAGCTGGGATAGGCTCCAGCGCCCCCCGCGACCCTGAAAAGGATAAGCGGATGTCACGGTCTGGCAGGCAGACCGTGGGGAATGTAGGAGATAGGACCCAAACGCTGGACTTAGTGGAATGAGCAGTGCATTTATTTACAGTGAGGTTAATGTACACCACACAATAAGTCTCCAGAGTGCTCCCTTGACTCCCGTGACGTGTCTTCTCCTACGTGCTGGTATCCCGTGCTCTCTGCCCCTGTGCCTACGCACATCCTTGTGCGTCCTGCAGTCCTGTATCCCGCTCTCCTCCTGAGGAAAAACAACAGATGCAGCCGTTATGGCACCAACTCTGGCAGGCATGCACTAAACAGCACTTTAAACACTGACATGGAGTCTAACTCAACGATCCTGCGCCGGAGGAAGCTCCACCGCTCTGTTATGTAGCTCCCCCGACGAGCCTGATCGGAAGCAGGTGTGTGAAAACCTGGGCGTGACCGGCAGCTAGCAGGGCCACACCCATAAGGCCTGCAGGTGGCTGTCCTTCATCCTCCAGCCACACACACACGAACACACAACAGCATGGAACACAAGAGCACAGTGCCGCAAACATACATCCAATAATAATAATAAAGGTCCACACTGTTCACGGACCCCGAGTCCCCGGAACCGGGTCCGTGACAGCGGAAGTGAATGGATGGAGTAAAAAAATAAATATACACTTTAGGACTCGGGGTAAAGGGATCAATAACAATTTAAAATGTATATTTTATATTTTGTTGATTTAAAGTCTCACACACAACCCGTTTTTAAAGTTTAAAAAAAAAAGAGAAAAGAAGAGGAGGAGTGTAGCGACTTCCACAGTCGCTAGAGGCCGGGGACTGAGCCTATTTGCCTGACGCGCTGTCAACTTTACGCAATAATGCGAGAGGTGGAATTGCTTGCTTGTTTATTAAAGTGCTTGAAAAGTTTACAGAGCAATGTGATCGGCTCGCGATTCAAACTCTTAAAACATCACAGGCTCTAATGCAACAAGGGGAAACTCGTTGTTCTGCGGTCAACCCAAACTACGGCTACCCAGCCCTGCTCTGTCAAAATCAAACCAGTGAATGACAGACTGACAACGTCCTCTTAATGTCACCGCCAGTGTTGGTCAAGTTACTTGAAAAAAGTAATCAGTTACTAATTACTGATTACTTCCCCCAAAAAGTAATCCCGTTACTTTACTGATTACTTATTTTCAAAAGTAATCAATTACTTAGTTACTTAGTTACTTAGTTACTTTTTAAAAACACGATTTACAACCTGAATAGGTGATAAAGCGATAGATCTTTCAGCCCAATTCTACTTTTTCTGCATAATTCATCATACAAAATGTAATCAAATGGAAAAGTCTCTTTTTAAAACTTGTTTTATTAGTTTTAATCTTTTAACTTTATGCATCAAGCAAAAATTTAATTATATGCAACATTCTCTGACTGGAAGAAATTTGTTTAACATTTAAACCTATTTTCTGCACATTCCAGCACATAAAATAAAATATTTTTTTGTGTTTACACTCACTCTTTCAAATAGATGCAAGTAAAACACAGCAGAAAATAAATAAAATCAAAGACTAGCGGTCCTGTTGCTCTATTTTCACCTGTAAAGCAGGACTTGGGTAGGCGGAGGTTTACCCTGGTGCAGGTGTGCCGCGGCGGTCAGTGGAAGAATCCGCGAGTTTCTCTGTGAATTTCACATTACGTCGTAGTACACTCGGTGCTTGCTTGGAAGTTTAGGGGTTTTTTCGCTGTAAAAAGAAGTTTTCTTCCCACGCACAACGGACACTAATGTTTTTGTCACTTTTTATGGAATCAAACTCAAAATAAGGTCAGTACGTCCACGCTTTAAACGCTGCATGCTACACTCTGTCCCGCACTCGATATATTATGATCTGCAGACAGCTGTTGTCACGAACGTCGCACTCGCTTACGTCACTGTCATGAGACGTTCTCGCAAAAAATCACGGTTTTAGTAACGCAGTAACGCAGCGTTCCTACGTGGAAGTAACGGTAATCTAATTACCGTTTTTGCAATAGTAATCCCTTACATTACTCGTTACTTGAAAAAAGTAATCAGATTACAGTAACGCGTTACTGCCCATCTCTGGTCACCGCTACCACCCTCGTGACTCCCGTTACACATCACCATAGCAACCAAACAAATGAAAACCCAGTGATCATTAAAATTCAATACATTTAATTATGGCTCCTGCAAGGAGAAACGAGCAAAAGATGCAGGTAAGCAGATGTGTCATTGGATAATGGCAGGTCATGTATCCTAAAACATTAAGAATCAGAATACTTTCTTAATCCCTAAGGAGATTATGTGGGTTACAGTTCCTCCAAGAAGAAATGGTAAAAATAGTAACAGTAACAGACTAAACTCCAAACAATATATACAATAATATAATATTAATTAGTCAGTGTCAATTGTTGATTTGTCCTGTTCTCATTGTATGACGAATTATGATGTCTGTTTAGTAGCCGTTTGCATACAATGCATACTCTCTCTCTCTTCATGTGTATGCGTGTGTGTGTGTGTGTGGGGGGGGGGGGGGGCGGGGGGGGTGTTCGCCCAGGGCGCCAAACAGGCTGGGACCGCCACTGTTTGTGGGGCATCTTATTGCGAGACCTGATTGTTCTCTCATTTTAGTTTTAGTAATATTTTTAAATGGTTGTACAAAATGAAAAAAACGGCAGGTGTATTGGCTGCATTTTTAGATAAATAGTTGTATATGTTTACAAAATGTACATTTTATATTTGCATTTCAAGTTGTAAAAATTTACTCAACATGTCTGTGGTTTTTTTTACAGTAAAAAAATACTACTAGGATTTGAAGTTCTTTGTGTGATTTCAGATAAGTAATACTAATGCAGTATGTAAGTGAAAAAAACAACTAAATTCAGTTGAGCTGAAAAGAATGATACCAAACAAGGCAAGGGGGGGAAAATAAAATGAAACTAGAAAAATTTGCATTTCCTGCGAAAATGCAGTGTGGATGCTTTAAAGCTGAAGCTGTCTGCTGAAACTAGCAGAAAAAGCTGAAAAGTTGCAAAAATTGTAAAAACTTTGCAGAAGCAAAGGAACTTTGCTAAAATGTAGTATCTTAGAGCTGCAATATCTTAGAAGAAATAGAATACTTGGCAGAAATACAATAGCATAGCAGAACTTAGCAGAAATATTGTAACTCATCAGAAACACGATAACTTCTCAAAAATACAAGAATTTAGGAGAAATAGTATAAGATAACAGAAAGAATATATTTAGCCAAACATTCTTAAACATTACAGAAATACTATGATTTAGAAAAACAGTACAACATAGCAGAAATGCTGTGATTTACAAGAGACACTGTAATATACTATGAATATTGTAATTTTAAATAAATACTATGTTTTAGCAAAAATACTCCAGTTTAGCATAAATATTATAACATAGCAGAAATACTACTCTATAGCAGAAATGATATATTTAGAAAGAAAAATATAATATAGTAGAAATACTATGATTTAGCAGAAATCCTACAATATAGCTTAATAACAATGATTTAGAACAGATACTATGATTGAGCAGAATAGTAATAACTTAAGTGAAAATATTGGAAAGGTAAAATGACAAGCTGAATAAAAAGTAACATGATTAAGTTCACTCAAAACTAATTTTTGTTCACCTGTGAAAAAATAAAATAAAAATACATTTAGAAATACAAATAAGAACAGCCAACAGATACACACAAAATCAAATATGGATACACAAATTAACAAATACACACAAAATCAAATATGGATACACAAATGTACAGAGAGACACACACACACACACACACACAGGGTCTATGCCAGTCAACCAGTCTGAATATATTATATTTTTATCCAACAATGAGATGCTGCCCTAAAAAGGGTCTTTGTGTGTGTCTTTCTCTCTCTCTCTCTCTCTCTCTCTTACACACACACACACACACACACACACACACACATTTAGGCTCGCACACACACACACACACACACACACACACACACACACACACACACACACACACACAGCATCAGCAAGTGAACAGGGACTGTTAACAGCATGTTTCTAGGTCAGTCAAACAGCTGTGAGATTCTCAATTTGAATCCACCAATCAGAGGGTCTGTGTGCTTTTTCCTGCCAAAACTGGTGCATCAAGTGCAGGCTTTTACAGCACAGAGAGAGACAGGATTTTTGCAGTCTATTTCTCATAGTGAGGACTCCCCTCAAACAAACAGCCATAAATTCCTAACTGTAGGGGCTAAAACGGTCATTCTTAGACTGTTGTGTTCAGAAGACATGGGAGAATCTTGAAATGTTGACGATTTAAAATAAAAATATGAAATATCATAGATATATGACATAGATGATTGGTTGTCTTAGAAGCCATGATTGCCCCAATATGCAAATTTGAATGTGCCAGGCCTCAGATATGATTGGTTGTCTTAGAAGCCATATAAAAAGAAGTAAAACTGTACTATGATTTGGTAGAAAAACTATAATTAATCAAAAATACTATATTTGGCAGAAATACTATTTTTTAGCAGAAACACTATATTTAGCACAAATCTTATGAAATAGCAGAAATAGTATGATTTAGCAGAAATGCTGCATTTAGCACAAATACTGAAAAGCAGCAGAAATGCTATGACTTAGCACAATAGTAATAACTTAAATAGAAAAATTGGAAAAGCAAAATGGACAGCTGAAAAAATCCTGAACATGCTAAGGGTCCCTCAAATGTAATTGTGAAATGAAAAAAAAATCAGCAAAAAAAAAGTATAACAGTCACACAATCACAAATATGGAAACATATGGAAACACACATGCACAGAGAGACACACACAGGATCAAATTCAGTCAACCAGTCTAAATATATTGAATTTAAATGACAGACAGACAGACAGACAGACAGCAGCATCAGCAAGTGAACAGGGGCTGTTAACAGCATGTTTCTAGGTCAGTCAAACAGCTGTGAGCTTCTCAATTTGAATCCACCAATCAGAGAGGCTGTGTGCTTTTTCCCGCCAAAACTGGTTCACTAAGTGCAGGCTTTTACACATGCAGCACAGAGAGAGACAGGATTTTTGCAGTCTATTTCTCATAGTGAGAATTCCCCTCAAACAAACAGCCATAAATTTCTAACCGTAGGGGCTAAAACAGTCATTCTTAGACCATTTTATTCAGAAGACATAGGGGAATCTTGAAATGCTGACCATTTAAAATAAAAATATGAAATATTAGAGATATATGACAT